>WURS02054202.1:0-54417 GCA_011762765.2 Rhinocypha anisoptera | reverse complement strand
GTTAGATTTGATCTAGATTGTTTTATTTTGACATAGAAAATGTGACATGAATTCTGAAACGAATGCATAAGCATGCCGTATCGGCAAGCTAACAAGCTAATAACAAGCTAAAAACTCACGTTTGTACTCACGAGAGAAACTATTTCGACTCAACACAATTGTTATACAACCAGCGTTTCATTCAATGAAACCCCAATGCGACTCCGTCCACCTCACGACCGTCCGTTCTCATAGCTGTATACGTATACAACTCAAGTAATATTTATTTAAAAACTTTTCCACAATAAAATAAATCAGATCAAGTTTGTAATATACAAATTATTATCACAAAAAATAATATATTTTATTTAACAGTTTATCATTTTAAATAGTTATAAAGTTTTGAAGATTTATAATCGGCACGAAGTTGAATAAAATTATTAATAACAGAGCGATCCAAAGCGGCCTAAAAATTATAAATAACTCTGATTAATGACAATTATTTAAATGGAATTTTCGATAAATCATACCAATTGATCTCCACTGGCGACCTGTCGCAGATTTTCAGGACTAACAATCAACAAATTGCACAGTGCATGAAGTATGTTGAAGAGATTGCTTAAAAATTTAATGTCAAACTTGTCGATGCAGTTACGATATTCCTTTACATCGCAGATCATAACCATTCCACCTATTTTTCAAATAGTAACAATAAATTAGTTAAAAATAAATACTAAATCGATATTGACATACCGAGAAAGTTAAATTGATATTGCTGGAAGTGTTCGTAGATAGTTCGATGAATGCGAACTCCGAGTTCTTGGAGAAGGGTTTCAACATTTTTGCCATCTAAGCATCTCTTAATCTTCTCTCTATACATATTGATGAATTTGACTACTTTGAGACAAGCCTGCAAGTAACAACATTGTTAGTTTATATTATAACTATATCTTCAATGAATCGCACCTGTGTGCTAGTGGGAATCATATCTGACTGTTCTGGTTTGAAATCACTTTTCTTCTGTTCGGATTGCAAGAGATACTTGATCCATCCGTTGATGGAAGTAACCGACTTCTCCAAGCCAGTGTTAAGCTTAGCTTCCATCTGCTGAGAAATCTCACGTTTGCGCTTTAAACATTCTGCATATTTAGTAGTTGATGAGATAAGCGGAAGAACCCAGTTGACAAATTGTTTCTCGTTCAAATGACACAAATCGTTGGATTGGCGAACAATTTCGAAGAAATTAATCTCGGGCTGGCTCTTGGGTTCAGCTGGTGGAATAGCTTGCAATCCAACTTCAATCGCGTAATCAATGAATTCAACACAGAGGCTCTGTAATTGAATCTCGTAGATTAGCATTGCATTGTGAGCCTTATCTTGCGACTTGGACAATAGATCACATCTTTGTAGAGACATTTTGGTCTCTTGCAAAATAGAAATGGCAATTTCCTCAGAGAGTAAAGTCTCACCAGAAAAGTCAGGTGCCACGTTAATATTGATCGAAGTAATATTGCCAAGGTTAATGTTGGTTCTTCCAATCTTAGACTGAATCAATTCCTGAATGCTATTTGAGTTCACTGTTCGTTTTTGATGATTCTTGGACTCATAATAAGACTGCAAAATTTGAGTACATTTCTCTCTTAAAAAGTTTGTCTCTTTGTTGATATAAATATCCAAGTAAGTAATAAAGATGTTTCGAGTAATTTTGCTCAAAAAATTAGAATCGCAGCCTAAAAATTTCTGATCGGATAATTGATCAATTAGCTTTTTAGTTTTGGAAAATAAATTATAAAGTGAAACCAAAAACAACTCATCAATATTTTCATTAATTTGCTTTAGTATGTATTCTTGAATTTTGCCATGAAAAATATTCAATACAAATTTTGACATTACTTGATCCGGATTTGTGAAAACTTCTTTAATAGTTTTCTGATTTTTGATACACAAAGGAACGATATCATTAAAAATATTTTCGCCAAGAAAAATGCCCATTTGACTTTGTTCGATAAACACGTCCATGCACTGGGAGTAACCTTTGAAATGGGACAAAATGAATGCTATTCGTTTCATTTTCACTTTATCATCGTTCTTTTGTGCTACGGAAAACTCTTCGATCAACAGCTTTTCGATTGTATTATAACGTTTCGAGATGAGGTGTTTTGCGTTGTCAAACTTGCTACCACTGGGCAGTTCTTGAGAGATTAAATATAGCTTTTGAATTATATCGGCCTCTTCGTACAACTTGCCAATATCGTCATAGATTTCATCGTCAAAGGGATTCAACAATTCATCAGTGGAATCAAGGTAACGAGCGAAATGACGCATAAGTCGTTGTGCCTCAACCGCCCGTGTTCTTGGTGTGTTAACCCCTTCAAGCTGCTCACCCAGATAAACTACTTTGTCAGCCACAATGTCGAGTCTCTTGTCTAGCTTCTCAAAGCTCGCAAGTGAATCTTTGCATTTTTGCTGTAGTTCAGCAACTTTGATCCAATGTCGCTTCTCCTCCTCTCGGCAAATCATTTCAAGTCGCTCACACTTCTTTTGGTTTGTATCGTAGATCGCTTTTAGGTCCCGAATGCCATTCTCAAAGGCTTCATGAAGAAGTTCAGTATCAAACGAATCATCGTCAAACTTTCCATTAGTGGCTCTCCACGCCAATCTTTCGATAAATTCCCTTCCATCAAACGGATCCTAATGTTTAAAAAAACAGTTGGGATTCAATATCATAGAGACTTGTTGTGATTACCTGTTCCAACTCTGATAAGAATGTGGTCATTTGGTGGCCGAGTAGAGAAGTGAGTCAAACGGGGGGTAGGCTCACGTCTATCCAAGAAACATAACAACAACTGACATGGAGGCAGCTGTTAGGTTTTTAGTGTTCGCTATGAGTAGCAGGCAGAGAGCGGTATGCATGGGAGGTGCTGGAAGTGCTGCCAAATTGGCAAAGTGCATGGCAGACCACTGTTAGAGATGGTAATCAAACAGAAAAGAGTGTAACTTTTCTGTCATATCTTACTACAGCCACGTTAGACAGGGCGCACCTCTTTCCAACCTCTTTCTATGTTCTAAACACATATACCCACTCCTAAACTTTGAAGATAGAGACCAAATGAATTCAAGATATCTTCACAACTAGATTCTTTGAATCATTCATAGTTGATCTATACGAAAAATATAAACAACCTAGCCATCAAAAAACGAATAATTAAATTATTCAATTACGTTAAAATAGTAACTCTTTTTATATTAACCGTTGATTTTTTACATAGCCACCATGAGTTGACATAGCCAAGTTTTTTCAAGAACTCGTTACGAATTGGGCTGCTACAAGGTTGATTTGTTAATTTTTGTTGGATCAAAATAACTTTACTTTAGCTTTTATAAATAACATTTTATTGATGTATAAAATAATGTAGACTTTCCATTGTTGTAAATACAAACTCCAACTTATCAATTTTTTAAACTATTTATTTTTAACATGAGTTCAACTTACACTGTCATTTTGGCTTATCAAAGCCATTTTAGCGCTATTTTCCAATCAAATGTTCCTGGAATTGTATTTTCCATATAGAACAAATCAACCCCGATTGAATCATAGAAAGATTTGGAATGCACTCAATTGGTAGGGTGAAAGGAATGAGTGCACTAGTGTGGAATACCCAGAAGGCTTGTGTTTGGCTGGGCAGCACGCGCCTGCACCGACCGACGACGCGCATCGCGTAACCAAGTTGCGTGCACCACACACTGAGCAGACCACAGAGGTAGATCTACTCGGAGTGCTTAGATAGCCGGGATGGCAATGCATTCATGCTAGCCAAGTTCTCAACTGGTGAAGTAGTCAAGTGGTAAAGTGGTGATGCCCATTGCTGGTTCACTGACTGCCCCATAGTACCGCAACCCACACCAACTTTCTCTCTCTCACTCTCTCGCCACCATTTGATTGATCGCCAGACCTGTTCATCATGTGGATCAAGTTCGGTCCTATCAATGACAAATTACCTCTCGTGGAGCTGTGATTCCACTGCCACATTTGCATCACAGTTGGCCTATTCTTCTACCGATTAGCAATTGTCATTATTCGATACTTGCATTTTAAAATATGGCATCTTTTCTTTTCATTACTGCCAACGTTGGATCCATCTTTGAAGATGTAGGTTTCTATTTTAATTTTTCATATATTCAAATAGATTTTTTCTTTAGCCCAAAGGTTTGCTTCAAATTTGGGTTAAAAAGTTTCTAAAGGTATGTACACCTTATCCACTTTACAACAGCATTATGTGATAATTATTTTTATTGTTTAGACGATTGATAGTCTCAAGCCAAAATTTATAGCCTTGCACTGCCAGGTAGGTGTTGTATAATTTACTATTTTATTATTCTTTTATATGGATCCACCGTAATCAAACTTGTTTTCCAGGAGTTTGGCGGTAAAAATTATGAAACTTCAATGAAATATGTTGACGAGTTTGTTAGGTAACGGCAATATTTTTATTTTTTAAATTATTAGACTCTAATTTCTTGGGCAGGTGCCTACTATCAAGTAATGAATTACGAGAGTTTGAGCATACGCGAATATTTCTCGATGAAGATTTTTCTTCAAGCGATAAATTTACGGTACTTTAATATATATAATAATAATTTATAAAACGTAATAAAAAGTTAAACTCACCCGAGAAATTTGTTTTTAGGCATTGGGAAGTTTTTATTTTGTTCACAAAACTCAGGATGCTTACATCTGGGATTTTGATGGTATTTTGTTTATGGTAGTGTTCCGATTCTAAATTGATAACGTTATTTTGAAAGAGCAAATCTTTGTGCCCGCAATTGGAAAGGAAGTTCATTCGGGCAACATCGAATCGGTCTCTCTCAAGCATAAAATGAAATTTCCTCAAGAGTTTTTCCCCGAAGTAAGACGTTTTTCTTAATATAACTAGTAACTATAATCAAATATGAATGCTTATTTTTTTCCTATATCTATAGTGCAAGTGGTCAAGAAAGGGATTCATGAAAACACGGTGGCTTGTCAATGGGATTCCATTGGACTTGATTAACATTCATTTGTATGCAAATCCATGTTTACAAAATAGTCTATATTTTTAAAGACCATTTGTATTGACAGATTTCATGATGAATCCAACTTTGCTTCGGTATCAGATGTATGCTACTGTGGTCACTGGTTCCCTTTGTGTATAAACAAAAATGTTATTTCCACAGTATCCTTCAGTATATGCCAAGAATCGCCGAAAAGCTCTGGAATACACATTAGAAAGAAACAAATGCGATACTTTTAAGGATATGCCTTTGTTTATATTCGGAGACTTTAACTTTAGGTTAGATACACGAGAAGTGATCAAGGTATGTTATATAAACAAGTTATAGTGTATATAAATAAAAATGGTTTGTTCCTATATTTCTTGGCAGAAACTAACGAACAATTGTAAACCCTCACGAGTGCAAGGAAAAAATGGCGATTTACTCAAGTTGATTTATCGCAACAATGTAAACGATCGAACTCTGTCGGTGGAAAGGAAGCAGTTCCATTATTCCGATCATAATAATTTCTTTGGCGATCAACAAAATATAGCTTGGGTTGGTCTATTGGCATGTTTATGTGCTCCCGTGCTGAGTGATCCATTCTTTTTCTCCACAAGCTACTGGAACAAGATAAGGAGCTGCTCCACTTTGATGGTGTCTTCATCGAGCCCAAAATAGAATTTCCACCCAGCTATCCATTTGATGAAGGGACCTCGTCGGCGAGTTTGCAATACATGAATACTCGGTGCCCATCCTGGTGCGATCGCATCCTCATGAACCAGTCTGCCAAAAAATTGTTTGATGTACGCTTGGTTGAGACAGTGCCTAGTGCCTATTTATAGAAGAGCTGGCTTAACATTAATTAATGGTTTGTTTATTTTAAGGACACCAACATTAATGTCAAGTATGAGGTGATGGGACTCGACGTACCCATGGGCGATCATAAGGTAAGCCTCCCACCACCAAACTTCACTCCTCTAACCTTTCGTTTATTTAGCCCGTGTATTTTCTGTTTAAAACTTCGCCTTCGTCTAGAGGTAATGTTGAGTATTTACATGGCCGTGTTTTTTTGTTTAATTTTTATTAATTTTGGTTTATGTTTTGCCTTTTTTGCTTAGAACGTTTTTGCGATCATTTAGAACACTTGAAAGTAAAGTTGGCTCCCAACAATAATAGTCTTAGAGCTAGTATGGTGGAGAACGAAGGTCAAATAGAGTATTTTGATGCAACCAAATCTAGTCAACTGTCAAGAGGTGTTGAGTGTGCCCAAGTGGAAGCCGTAGAGAGGCAGTCAGCTGGTGGGCAAGAAGTGGCCAGTGAGCCAGTGGGGTTTGTCTCCAAGCCAAAGCTACAGACCAGTGACGATAGCAGTTACTGCGCCACGCCCACCATTGATAGTATTCAGTCCAAGTGCAAGCGTAAAAACGCCAAGTCTTCTCTGATCTCAGTCGGGGACTGCAAACGCTATCTCTTATGCTGTATTGTATGATTTTATACCCAATTTTGTTTTTATTTTATTCATTTTTTTTATTTTTATATATAAACATGACTAATAAATGCATGTCAACGTTGTTTTATTTTGATTATTACTATCATTTGGAAATCAAAACATGTAGTTTTGTTTTGTTTGTTTTTTTGGTTTTAACGCACCACTGGCCATCGTGTGGGAAGGTTTGACACTTTCTTGTTTGTAGATTGCGGGCATAATTATTTTTCGCAATTTAAGCTGAAAGCGAAAACGAGGAAGAGCGTGCCCGAAGATACAACTATAAGGAAATATATCTACAGTGAGTTGGAAGACAAAGGCAATCGGCATGAAGCGTCCACCTCGAGAAGTTGGACGAACCAACCCAAAAGGGTTGTCCACCTGGTCCGAGAGACCATCGTGTGATCTCACTCATCTCACTACGCACTCACTCTTCACTGATCTCACCCATCCACGGTGCTTGCACATTGTCTCCTTGGCAGCAGTCTCATTTCGTCACCAGCTTGAGCACATGACCCGCTTGTCTCGATTCACACTGATAAGTGGTAGATACGCGTCTCTGTTGAGTCACACACTGGAATTCTACCAATCAAACACCAATGCAGACATATTCATAGACATTTGTTCACGATGCAAACGGAAAAATCTAATGGATTAACCAATACCAAAGTGTGTGTGCACTTTAATTAAACTGAAATTATTACAAAATTTACTATTTGAATTGGAGATAAAGTGTATCGCCTAAAATGGAGTGAAATGATAACGGATGCGCTGGGTCGATGACTGTGAAGGGAGAGTGAGTAGCACGCATGGACTCAAGTCGAGCATATATAAGCAAAATACACTGGGCAAGTAATACTAATTGTTCACTTGTTGCACAGCTCGTGCACCGTCAGCAAGCCACGCTCGCAACTGGCGAGGTGTTACAATTGTACTCAAATTGGCTTCTGTTTGCTCATATTCTGCTGCCAACTCGCATGCATGCCGCTTGCTTGACCATCCATTCGCCACTATGTTCCAGTTCATTCAACAGCTAGTGGATAGCCAGCTTGACTTTGCGTTTGACGTAAAACAGCTGACAATCGATCGCGATGTGCCAATCGGTGACCAAGTCGACCACATATACCATTTGCTCCAACAAATCTATGAGAGTGACGAACAAGTTTTTTGCCACATTACAAAAGCGTATAATGGGTGCAAATACTTGCTCGAAGTGGCTCCCCGCTACGATTTTGACCAAACCCTTCAGGCTAATGGGTTATGGACGCATGCAATTTTGCTTGTTAAATTTTCAAAAATATTCCAAACCTCTAAAGATGCTATAGACCGAGAAAAAATAATCCATCTGCTTAAAGTAAATAATTAAAATTGTGATAATTAAGATTGTTTTTAAATTGTAATTTTAATCGAATTAGATATTTAACACTGGTCTTGACATCTGCCAAAAAATCGTCAAGCAAGAAGAAATGAACAGTAGCTCGAATTCTAACAGAGAACAATTAATTCAATTTAATGGAACAGAGCTTTTCCCAGAAAATCATTTATTTTCCAGCAATCTTGACATCGTTGATTTGCTGCAATTAATGGAAACACTGAAACCTGAATTAATTACACTATATGCAAATTTCAATTTTTGCTGGGTAATTTTCATGAATCATGCATGATTAGTTCTAATATGATTGAACTCGTATAGCTTGGATCAATATCCCGTACAATGCAAGTGATGACATCTTTCATGGCAGTCTTCTCTGCTCAATGGAGATCATTCAAATTGCGCAACTGGTTTAGTCGATTATCTAGGGCTGAAATGTTTGCCGAAATGGGCCAAACAATCCATCTTGATGTAATACTCATCTATAGTTTACACTCATTGTAATTTAAATTCATATTGTTATGTTGACAGTGCCTGTTGACTATGTGGAGCATCACTGAATTAAGTGCGGTCAAATTACTCATGACACCATGGAGAAATTCTCATGGTGTGGTGTCTAAGGACATTTTCGTTCCTAGGCAAATACGTTGGATTGTTAGCTCACGAGAACCTCGAGTATATGATACTAAGAACAATGATTTCATTGGCACAAACATGCGAAGAAAAACCCAGATTCGGTGCAAAGTTTTGCATTACCAAGGTTCGCAACTGGCCAACAACTCACTACTATTCCATGTGCATGGTGGAGGGTTCATCAGTCAGTCTCCCGAATCACATGAAATGTACCTCAAAGGGTGGATCCGAAAAATGAAAAGTAAGTCCCACAAGCAGAGTAACTATCAAGATATAATCAATCTACATTGCTATAGACGTAACAGTGGTGAGTGTGAATTACAGTCTAAGTCCTGAATCGGTATACCCGGAAGCGTTGCAAGAAGTGTTGGATTGCTATCTCTGGCTCACCAGCTACAACCCGATGGTAGAGAAGTTGATTGGTTTTCATCCTACCAAGATAGCTATTTGCGGTGATAGTGCAGGCGGCAACATGGCCATGTCGCTTTTGCTAGCACTCAACGACATTCACCGACAACGCAAACAAGATGCCACAGAATGCCAACTTTACCGCTTTCCAGATGGAATTTTCTGCTTTTACACACCGTAACTGCTGCAAGGACTTGAAAGCCAATTGTGCACTAATCATTTGCTTAATAGATTTATGCTCATGACCATAGTGAGCCCTTCGCGACTGATCTCATCCATTGATGGTCTGATTCCAGTAGGCGCTTTACTGAGCTGTCTATCTGCCTACATTCCACAAGATTTGCTTCAAACCAACGCGGAGAAACTAGCTCTAACTCAAACGGGTATTTGCAACAAGTTGGTCAGAAAATTGAGCGGATACATCAAGCCACTATTTAACGTAATACTAAGTAAGTCCGAAGCAATATTTTTTTCAATATTTGCTAACCTTAAAACAAACCAGGTAAAAGAAGCAAACCGTGGTACCGACGGACAGAGGACATCAAACAATCTCTATCTAACATGAACACATTCCTATCGAACCCATTTATTTCTTCACTGTTGGTGAAACACATTGACTTTAATCACATCCCTCTCTACCTCTACCCCTTGACCTATGACGCCTTTCTCGATGA
The DNA here is from genome assembly GCA_011762765.2 of Rhinocypha anisoptera. Classification (NCBI taxonomy): domain Eukaryota; kingdom Metazoa; phylum Arthropoda; class Insecta; order Odonata; family Chlorocyphidae; genus Rhinocypha; species Rhinocypha anisoptera. The sequence continues at coordinate 44,831 of WURS02054202.1, read as the reverse complement.
TAGTATTGAAATGGCCAAAAAGTGGCAAAAAGGTTTAATCTCAAAAAACACTAAATTATTATAATTATTATTACAATTTTCATTTGCAGATAAAGTACATATCGAAGTAATCGACGAACTTCCACATGGATTTTTAAATCTAGTAAATTTTAATGCTAGAGCAAAGGAAGAAAGCTTCCGATGCATTCCACATATGAAGAAAGTGCTAGAATAGATTTGTGGCTGAACCCAACAAACAATTCTACCATGCACTTCGCACTGCTAGTTGTCTGTCTCAATCACTTAATTAATAAACAAAGAATTTTCAATTTTTGGTAAGCTTCTCTCTTTTGTTTTGGTCATTAAAATACTGTAAGTTTACAGTAACAGGGAACAAGCCTTTTCCTGTTCTTGATTAGGAATATATTCAAGCTGACGAATAAAATTACTGATTAAAATAGTTGTTTCCATTGACCTGGAGTTGATCCAGATTCTGCCATTCAAGCCAATGGCACTTTCATATCGGAACTTCTGGCCAAGTAGTTGGCTAATCTTAGAGTCAGTAGCCAAAAGACGACGACAAATGTTGAGTGGTACCTTGATCATATAGCCTCCACGAGGCAGAACGCCCAGACCATTTTTCTTGCCGTGCTTATCCATGCAAACCAACTCGGTGTCCACGTCTTTGGCGGCAGATAACACACACGCATATATGATGTCTCCAATCTTGAATCAACCAAACATTAATCAGATACATTAGAACCGACTTGTCTTGACAGTCTTACCTCGACAATTCCTTTATTTCGCTTGGTTGCGTTAGGGAAAGCTAGTAGAGATAAAGTTGCTGCTTCTGAAGCGCCAATATCAACTCGGCACTGGAGTGATGCTTTAGAAATCACAATGCCAATTACATGGTCTCTTTCATTAGGAATATAGTAACGATGGTGTGAATTGATCCAAAATCGATTTTCACTTCGATGTAACAGTTGACCGGTATTATAACTGCTAATGGTTTTGACATTTTCTTTTTTCAACCCGGGTCCAGTGATTATCTTCTTTTGTTCATCATCTTTGTGTGATTCAATAATCTCAAGCACGTTTTCACCAGGTAAAATTGTGATACCATCAATAACAGAAGTCATTATAATTAAACAAAAAAGTTGGAGAAACACGCAAATCAAGGCAAAAGTGAATGAGAGAGAGAGAGAGAGAGAGAGAGAGAGAGAGAGAGAGAGTAAATTGTAAACACACGTGTTTGCTTGAATGTTAGAACCGAGTTCGATAGTATCGATTGGCATTTGTGTGAGATGAACACACGCTTTGCAGTTGAACTGCTCTCCAAGCCGTGGTGATTTATTGGACCATTTCTCGTATTGATAACCCATATATATAACTTATTTCTTCTGTCTCAACTTGACTTTAGTTAATAGCTTACTATGCATATTCGAAACGCAAAGGTATGGGTAACATTTTGGTGTATAATCCGCGTTAATCGATGTTGTTGCTTGTCAAGCCCGAAGATTTGATGAACATGCAACACTGCAATTTGCTGTGTTTGCCGGAGAACTACCAGATGAAGTATTACTTCTACCACGGTCTGTCTTGGCCGCAACTGTCCTACGTGGCAGAGGATGACCAGGGTCGCATTGTGGGATATGTGCTGGCCAAGATGGAGGAGGAGTCGGACATAGCTCACGGGCACATCACCTCGTTGGCGGTGAAACGCACCAATCGGCGGCTAGGTTTAGCCCAGAAACTGATGGATCAAGCCTCGCGAGCCATGGTAGAGTGTTTCAACGCACGCTACGTCTCGTTGCACGTTCGCAAGAGCAACCGAGCGGCTCTGCATCTCTACCAGAACACGCTCAAGTTTGAGATAAGCGAGATTGAACCAAAGTACTACGCCGATGGCGAGGATGCTTTTGCCATGAAACGTGACCTAGTGGAGTTCGCCAAGTTGAATGATATCGTTCCCTCTGATCCCACCTTCTTCGATCGCAAGCCCGACAACAAGAAAAGTAGCGAATAATTTGTTTCAATTTTTGTTATTTTTTAATTATTAATTGCTTTTCTTCTTGGTATTAAAAACTATTTAATTCAAAAAATATATTAGTAAATATTAAACTCTTTTACAATAATAATAATAATAAATATAATAAAAACTGGTGTCAAAAAGTTTGAATTAATAGTTTAATATATATATATATTGAAAAATAGAAAAAAATAGATGGAAAGACTACAAAAGTGGCTGTAAAAAAGTGTTGACTGGCATATCAGTATATCTGAATTATACACAAAAAAATAAACAACCCTTATATACATAAAAAATATAGTTTGAGCAAAATATAACGTTCAAAATTGTTTGTAGTTAACTAGAGATGTTCATGCATGTTGATGAAAGTTCTTCTAATTGCGGTGCAAAGACCAATTAGTCATTACCAATTGGCCATTCCTGGCTTATTTAAGGTCATGAAGTAGATCTGACACGAAGAACCACCTTTGGATGAGGAGAAAAAGACCTGCCAAAAGAAAGCTTTAGGTTGAACAAGAGGTGTGAGAAAGTGACAAACCTTATCATTGCGTTCACAGAGGAATTTCAACTTTTGTGCTTTCTTGTGCATAAAGACTCCGTCGAGATGACCAGTTTCGACACCACGGATCTCAATTGCTTTGTTGCCCCAGCCCATAATCTGACCAGTGCCAATGAAGGCCACCGAAGTGGGCATCTCACCCCATTGCAGCACAATATTCTTGCTTACTTTGCCTGGTGGAAGATTCAATCACTAAGTAGAATCGAATTGAATAAATATAGCACTTTGTACATACCGAATGTGTTTACATAAACGCCTTCGTCTAATATGAATAAGCAGTGATTAAAAAATAGAATGAATAAAGACGAGCAATCGACATACTGTCATAGCATAGAAGTAGTTGCATTCCTTTTGAGTTAGGCAAGGTAATGATTGTATGAGGTGTGATTGGTCCTTGACTCTGTAAGAGATTCACCACAAATCAGTATATACCGTAAAGGAATGAGAGTTCTTACGTGAGTCGGCACATAGATGTCATAGACCGCGCCACTGTCCAATTCAACTGCGTGGAATCCTTCCGACGAGCCATAGATCACTTTGAGTCGAATGCCTTCCTCAATGGTCATGTCGACCAGCATTGGCTTGTGTGCCAAATCAACGAATGACTTGAATGCCATGAACTTGTGATATGGCTTGGGCGCCCAAGCGTATATCTCAATGCTATCTTTCAGGGCAATCACTAGAAATTTGATACGATCGTATTTGACTGTAACATAATAAAAAATAACAATCAAATTAATCAACAAACACTACTAACCAAAACAAGATGAAACCAACAACTAAATCTAGACTAAAATGATAATCTAAAAATGAACAAATACCATTTCCACTCCAAATTCGAAAAGTATTCTCCCAGTCTTTAGACACTTGTTGTGGTATTTGCCACCCAACTATAAGGGACACGTGGACATGATTAAGCAAATTTCCATTAGAATTGTGTTATAGTTATTCACTGATTTACTGTTCATTCGTAAATTATAATGCTAAAAATTCGAGCTACAAACAAAATAATAAATCTATAAATTAACTTAAAATTCACAACAAAATCTCTATAGTAAGAAAGTTTTAAAAATTACCAATTTTAAAGTGGACAGCTCCATCCAAATCTCCCACATTGACCCAACCATTCTTTTTCTCAATTTGCTATTTAAAAGTAAAAATTAGCCAAAAATAAGCAATGGACCGAGAAACTCACCGGGTCAGTGCGAATGATCTTACTCTTAAGCCAAGAGAGATGATAGACTCTAACGCGAGATTTCTTGCCAGAGATAGTCACCAAAATATTCTGGCCTTCAAGCACCTCCATTTGTTGAAATCGTCTTCTCGAAATCAAGTGATACACCTTTCCTTGGCCACTTCGGTCGAGTAGCATCAAGCCATTTTCGGTACCAATCAGAAGATTGACACCCCACAAGGCAGCACACAGTACTTCGGAGTTAAAACGTTTCTTGTACTTCCTAATCTCAGGAGTGTCAGGTTGCACCGAGGGCGAGACATTGACATTAATGTGCGACTCTCGGCGAGGAGAAGGACTAGCTGTGAGTTCGTTGATACCGGCACCAAAGCCAAATGTGAGGAAAGAACGTTGCTTCTGTTGCATGTGAGGCAAGGCTGACTGATTGCCTTGACGTAACTGTGTTGACAAATGCAACTTTAGTTGAGAGACCGGGTTAAAGCTACCATAAGTACCTGATTCATCAAGCTAGACTGATCACCACCTCCTTCCAAGATGCTTTGCGGTACCAAATCAGGCATCACTCCACTTTGTCGGGTCATTTCTTTAAAGCATTGGCTTGACGCAGATGACGCTTGAGAGCTATCAGAGCGAAGATTCTGAAATATTATGATTAAAATAATGTTAACTTTACAAGTTTAGAATAGACACATTAAAAATCAGTGGCGATCAGCATAAAAATTAGTTATAAGCAATATTTTTTGAAATAAACATTTGAAATGACAACACGAACATAGCCTAATTTCACTTTTGAGAAATGGATACGCTTAAGATGTTAGAAGAATTTTGGCAGCTTATAGTACAAGCCAAAATTATGCAAGTAGATTATTAGAAGCATTAAAGCGACAAGTAGAAAGGAATGAATCAAACCTGAGCTCTAACAGAGCGTTCACTGTGGTTGGCATCGTGGGAAGCCTGAGTGGCAGAGGACGAGTCGGTCTCGTTCTGGCCAGTTTGGTGCTCGCCGTGACTCGACCCATGAGGGACACCTCTAGCGGCGAGTTTGACAGACTCGGATTCTAGCATGTACTTGGCACTATTTCGTCGATCGTTCGACTCAACCACTGAAGATCGCTTCGAAGCATCGCTAGTCACCAATTGTTGCTTTCTCGGAATCTCCCTGATTGATTCTTTATTTACCTCGGAAGCCTGCTTACTACTAACACTTATTTTCTCAGGTTTGACTTGTTTCTAATATTAAAATAATATTAAATACCAATATTTGTTTGTAACAATTGTTACCTTTCTCAAAACTAATGTTTGATCGTTGACGTTGTCGTCTTCCTCTTGAGAAGCACCTTTGGGTATAGGTGGCAAAGGCTTCGATGGCGGGTAAGAATCGACAGGTGGTGGGGGTAGAGGTCTATTTGGAGCTTGGTTTGGCGTATCTATTGTGCAACAATCTATTATTAACTAGCTAGAGTGCATCACATTGCAAAGACTTTACCAATAATGCCGCGTATATTGCTTTCTGAAGGCAACGGTCTGGGTGGATCAGAGGCCAGCAAAGTGCCATCGTTGCGAACACTCGATCCATTAGCACTGCTGTCATCTTCATCTTCCTCCTCATCATCCTCGTCGTCATCTTCATCTTCCGAGCCTGAATTCACTATAACCGGACCTGAAGTTCGAGGTTGTTTTGAGTTTTGAAATACCCCATTTTGAGAGATTCCATTGTCTCTAGGCTTTCCAAGATTGGATGCCTTACCATTAGGAGCAGCACTAACTGGTGTTTTGCGATTCATTTGTCCGTTATTGTCCGACTTGTGACCATTGTTTGCACCACTACTCATGCCTAACTCATTCAACTGAGCGGCCAAGAGCTCAAGGTCTTCAGGTTTTTGAAATTGAGCCTTGAAATAACTTGAGTTCCGGTTACCGTTATTTGAAATTTGCGGGTGTTGTGGTTGAAAGTTTGACTGCTCGATTGCTACGTTGCGTACCGGCAATGGTGCTTTCTTGTCAGACTTTTTGTCATTCTCAATTGGTATCGGAGGCAAGGGCTTGCTGGGTGGCAAATCGGGAACAGAAATAACCCGACTCGGTGGGGCAGGAAGTGGCCTATTAGCCATATGTGGTGGCAGTTGATGGTGCTTTTCGGGTGATTTGAATGAAGGTCCGGGCTGTTGTGAGTGACCGTTAGCCTGTGATACTTGCACTGGCTGCAGATGTGCCGCGTTCTTTCGATTCTCCACGTTGGGCGAAGCAGGCTGCTTCTCGTTGCGCCTTAGAGTGCTTTCCTGTTGGTTCAAGTGGTCGCGCAAGTCCATCATCATGCCGGGAGGAATGTTGGATTCTTCCTCGTCATCGTCACTGGCGTAACGCTCCTCAAAGTCACTCCGCTTCAACTTCTTGCACCGATCAATGTGTTCCTTAATCTGATTTCGTACTTGACGCTCATTGGGTTGATCACGAATAAAAGGATGCTTTAGCAACTGATCAGTGAAAGGTCGCTTTGTATAATCCTTGACTAAAACAGTTTCGATAAAGTTGTGAAACTTTTTCGACCATTTCTTTGACTTTAAACGAGGTGGAGGATTTCGTGGTATCAAGAATAAAGCTCTCATGGGATGCAAATCACACAAAGCTACAAATAGATTGATATAAATTAGAATAATGGATATATGAGCAATCAATCAATATACGTACGGGGAGTATTTTCGGCCATTTCGATTGCAGTGATTCCGAGAGACCAAAGATCACTTCGGTTGTCGTAGGTGGCATCAGGATTCTCATCACAAGCAATGACTTCAGGTGCCATCCAGTACGGGGTGCCAATAAACGTATTTCTTCTGCCAATGGTGCGGTCCAGCTGAGCGCTCACTCCAAAATCTACCAACTTCACTTCAGCATCGTCGGTGAGGAGAACATTTTGTCCTTTGATATCACGGTGAATAATTTTGTTCTGGTGCAGATGGTTTAGACCGCGCAGGATCTCGCGGCAAATGTAAGCAATCCATTCCTCTTTCAGTGAGTGGCCCTTTGTAGATTTGACCAGATCAGTGACTGAGCCTGCACCACAATACTCCATCACAAGCCATAGCTTGTCATCCTTTCCTTCGGGACTTTTGTGTATAAATGCCCCATAATAAGTGGCTATGTTTCGGTGGTGTGAATACTAAACAGCAATTGATTATTTTTATTAATAAACAACAATTCAACCTACGCACTGCAAACAAACCTTTTTCAAAACATTGATCTCAAGCTTAATTTCATCTTCTTCATCCTAAATGTGTAAACAAAAACAGGATTATCCTTCTCTAATATATTTCTAACCACAATGTTTACCTCAGTAACATCCATTATTTTGATTGCAGCGAGTTGGCCAGTTTTGGTGTGCCTTCCCTAAGGGAAAATTTAATCAATTACATTTTAAAACTAAAATTCGAACAGGAATAATCCTAACCTTATAAACTTGGCCATAAGTGCCATTTCCAACAACTTCAATCAAATCAAAAATGCCAGCCGGATCCTAGAACAAACAAAAAGTATTTATAAAAGCGTATAATATCAAGCAATACAAACCTTCAAGCTGTTTAGATCAATGTCGTCAAGACTGCAATTAATAGAAGCTTGTGATAAAGCCATTTTATATAAAGTAGATAGATCGTGAGTTATCGATGCACAGTTGTTATATCCTATTAATATAATTATTTGTTTGACACTTGAAATCGATTTAAGGCAATGCAGGCAAATTGAACAAGTGGCTCAATACTGGCACTGTTTCGGCCAAATTGCCACTGATCAACTTGGGTGACACTCAGGCGGCATATCGGCGATGGTAGTAAATTTCTAACGCGCAAGTGATCTATGCAAACGTGTTTGTTTTGGGTGGATCAATGGTAGTGCGTGACGGAGATTGTATCAGCTAATTATAAAACTCACAAATTCAATGATAATAAAAAACATGATCACATTGCTATATTTTGTACTATCACTATGGGTGTTTGGCAGCGCAGATTTGAAGAAATATTTGAACTAAACAAGTGTACAATAAAAGTACAGTAATCGTGTACAAAGTAGAGCAAAACAAAAATAAAAACAAAAGCTGACGAGGTGCTGGCGCCAAAAGAGAAGGGCAAGATGTACAAGTGGTGCCCACTGATTGACTAGGCCGGCACACAATACATGCTTGGTTATGCTAGCTGGGCCCGATAGACATGGGTAGAGTGGTCAAGCAGTGGGGCAGTATCACATCACTTCGAGTAGTGCGAGGGCAGAGTGCGAGGCACAAGTTCATTTAACTGGCTACCAAGCCAGCGCTCCCTTTCCTGCCGCAGCTGCGCCAGAGTGAGTACTACTGAATAGTGCCCCTGCCAGTGCACTCCCGCTTGTCTGTGCACTGCCAGCTCGACCAGCAAAACACTGCTCCCACTGCCTCGCCAGCTCTCCTACGCTTCGTTATCTTCTCTAAAAAGGTGTGCGCCATTCTTGCTTTTGCAACATAACATCCACATCAAGCAGGTATAGATAGGCCACGCCTCTTTCTATTCTATTTTGAAGGCTATGCTCTCCCCTCCCTGTGGATGTATACGATGTATAGCGCAAGTTGGACCGACTGCGCACGCATTGCGCTTGCGTGGTCGCACCCGCTACTCATCTCCCAATGGCAAACCGGGACCTTGCACTTTCACTCAGTGATGTGACCAGGGCCCCGAGAAACCCAGCAAAGGTACACAATTCATGGAATTGTCACAGTGACGGGTTTGGTGAGACATGGGACACTAGGTTGGCAAGAACCACAGTGCATTCTCGCCTTGTCGGTTAAATCAAAAGTTCAATGCTCTTTGGTCGATCTGTCGTCTTTAGAGTTCAACTCTGGAGGTAATGACTCCCGGTGCTAGCACCACGCTGAACTCCGCATCGGCGTGACTCGAGTGGTGATGTACACACTCCACTATTCACTTGACAGAATTGTTCGTTCCGCGGCGACCTTCAATTCTGAAAATTCAGCTTGCAACACCGTCAAGTTTTGACAATTGATTGTTAACTGCAAAAATAACCTGTAATGCTGCGAGTTGAGACTCGAGCTATGACGCAAGAATTCTATGGCAGCAACACTTAACCCGTGGCCATAGCATTATAGTAAAGTGGAAAGCACATGTGTAGGCACTTCTACCACTATGTTTGCACTCTTGTGGCGCCTTATTGACATATGGGTGCTTCACCTTAACACAAAGCTTAAGCTCGCTCAAAGGGCCAGATGTGCAGCTCACTGTAGCACTGCGTGCACACATGTGCTCCGCCTATTGCCACACGTGATTGGGTTCTAATCATTGCCAGAGCCGGAATGTGCCAGGCACCAATTCAAAAATATGCAAGTCTGTATACTAAATAACAAAAACAATTTAATAAAATATATTAAAACCATATGTTAACAAACTTCAGTAAAAAGGTTTGACTTTACATTTTGAATGGTGAAAACCACAAACATTTTCAGAAACTAGAAGTTTGGTTAAATTAAGAAAATATCCTGGATATTTTGAAACCTTCTAAAGCTAACCATATTTATAATTGAATTGATAGATAGATTTCACTTAAACTCTAGTTTCTGAAAATAGCTTTGGTTTGCGTGAATCAAAAGGCTAGTCAAATTTTCAACTAATATGGACCCGAGAAACAAAAATAAATGCAACAATCCCTAATCACAATATAAGCATTAGACAAATCTGCACTATTGTCAGCAACATTTAAACAGACATTTTCTGCAAATATTCTTCTGGCAACAACTTAGCAGATTCGTTGTCAAGCACCCAGTACAATTCGCCATTCGTTGGCTTGACCATGCCACCCGGAAGAGGTTTTCCATCAACAATTATTTCCTGGAAAAAAATAATAAGAAACAAAGTATTACAAATATATAATTAGACCAATACCTTAATGACTTGAGCTTTAGCAGCTCCCGTGACAAAGAAAACGCAGTACTTGGCATTGTTCAGCACTGGGAAAGTCATCGTGATCCGATTTGGTGGGGGCTGTGTAGAATAAACAAGTTAGTTCTTTGAAGCTCATCACAAGCTAAGTTTAGATTACCTTCGGTGAATCGCCAATGTAAGCAATCCAGCGTTTGTTCTCCTACAAATTTTAATTACAAATATTAAAATTTTCAGATAAAAACAATCTTCTAAGCAAACAAACATTCAAAAGAGGATGATTTGGAAAGAGAGAACAAGTGTGACCATCGGGACCCATGCCAAGGAAAAGTAAATCAAATCTTGGTAGATCGACTTCAGCCTTGCGCGAAAAAACCTGCTTCATTTTAGACAGATAGTCATAAGCGGCAGACCAGGTGTTTAAGCTTGGATCAATGGTCACGAATTGGTTGAGGCTCAGTTGGGGGATTTTGGGAACAACCACCGAGCGATATGCACCAAAAGTACTTTCGGGATCGTCAAATGAGACGAGACGCTCGTCACAGAAGAAGAACCTCCATGTTTTCCAATCGGTGTTGATGGTAGGCAACACCTCGGCGAGGATGTTTGGCAAACTGCCACCCGACAGACCCACGGTAAACACTGGACCCTTGTGTTCGTCAACTGCTCGCTGGATCAACTTGCGCAACTCTTCCTTGGATTCTTGTAGAGAATTGCACTTCAACACGTTGATGATTGGCATGGTTGGTAGTGGGCGGTGAGTGGACAACTAACTTAGATACAATGTCTTAGTTGGCTAAGTCCTTGGAGTATCCTTTCAAAATGCGCCGAACTGACAAGCTGATTGCATGTACACAACACAGTCTATTTCAATCCGCACCGAATTATAGTTTTCTTAGGTCTTAATAGCGAATGTGTGTGTGTTTATATATTTCTCCTCTATTTACTTAAGCATGATTCGAGGAACCGATCAACATATATACTGGCTTTACAGTAATTCTAACATCCAACCTCGGTCATGTTTCATGACAAATGCTTCGGTTTAAAACTCGCATCGTGGCAATTTTATTTATTTGTTGTCTTTTATTTCTCTTTATGCTTTTCTACTTTATGTTTGCACTTGACGATCAAAAGGTAGATTGAAATATGTAAAATATAGACTACGCATAACTAAATAAAATCTTATATTAAAACAGATTCAAAATTATCCTAATACCAGCACTAAAAGTGTGCTAATTTTTGGATTTAATGAAGTACGTCGAAAGAACGAATCTTTTGCGGAGAATTTTGAAAGGCAGCTGAGAGTGAAACTTAGTCAAATAAATATTGACGATTATAGGACTCTTGATAATGTCGAAAATATGCGAATATTCCTAGATGGATTAAAGGAGGATATATCCTACAATAAGAAACAACCAAGGAGTGATGATTTGCGATTGATTTGGAAGACTGCTCAAAGATGGGTTCGAGCTCGGCAGACGATTCCGGAAAGAGCACCTGAATTGGGCAGTGTGCTTCATGCTTTGCAAACGGCCAATGTGGTGAAAAGTGATGTGAGTCGGAAAGGAACACAGCTTAAGTTACTTCTCACCCTCGACGGTGGCCAATATGCATTCTTCAAGCCGATGAGATATTCACGAGATTATGAAGCAGAAGATATCTACTCTGGTGCCGATCGACACAACGGAGAGATTATTGGTACACACACTTGCTTTTCACTTTCCAAGTTTATATAATTTTTATAATTTGGTTTTATAATCACATAACAGCATTTCATTTGTCGCGTCTTCTAAATATGCGGTACGCGCCAATAGTGGCTTCACGCGTCCTCAATGTTTCAAGTGAAATCCAATCGACTGCAAGTGAAGCCTTGCTCAAAACATTTGTAACCCAACCGGATGCCGAGAATCGAAGTCAGTTATGTTTCTACGGCGAGTGTTACTTTTGCAACGAGTGGTCCAGTCTAGTCTGTGGCAATCGCGATGGATTACTCGAAGGTGCCATCATTTTAATGCTGCCTCTGCAGTACCAACTTCAAAAACTACGTCACCCTTGGCAGGCAAGTTTTAAAAGCTCAAAGAAACACTTTATGTAGAATTATGAATTTTTTTCTTCAAAATTTTTTACTTGATTCACTTTAACTCTTTTTTTGTTGTCTTCTCAGAGAACTTACAAGAAAGGACTGAAAGCCCTTTGGGAGGTGGATATTAATTATTGTTATTCGGTGCTGAAAAACAATCCGATGCATAGAGTATTAGATTTTGTGGACACTGCAATTCTTGACTATTTGATTGGCAATGCCGACCGACATCATTATGAGGTGTTTAAGGATGTTTCCAACAGTGCTCTTCTCCTAATCGGTCAGTTGTTTCTATTTTTATTACTAATAATTAAAACAATTAATTTGGATCAGATCAAGGAAAATCGTTTGGTCAAAAATTGGATACCAACGAAACCATTACGATATTATACCCACTGTTGCAGTGTTGTGTACTGCGAACTAGCACCTACCATCAGTTGCGAATGTTGGTCTCGCACGGCAAGCTATCACAAATGATCCATTCACTACTCTGCTCGGACCCTCTCTGGCCTCTTCTCACAGACGACCATCTAGAGGCGATCGATCGCCGACTAATAACTATTTTGGCAGCTATTGAACTTTGCTTTGATACTTATGGCAAGAGTTATGTTTTACGAAATTAGAGTATTTTTGATATATTATTAATTTTGATAATGATAGTTGTTAAATTAATTTTTAACTTTGATAAAGTAAATTAAAAAAAGAATGAATTTGTCAAATGAGATCAAAGGCACTGATGAAGGAGATTAAGCATAAGTGGTTAGAGCAAATCATGTGAAAAATTTGTGCCTGTTGCAATCCCTAGCAGGAGACATTGAAAGAGTGGAGAAAAGATTGGCGGAAACAACACGTTTGTTTAATATATAATTAATAATAATAAAGAAGAAATATATAAAATATGTAAATTTAAAAAATATAATATTTTCTATAGAAAGTAAGGACATTTGCGGTTAGGAACGGTTCGCTCCGCGTCGGGCACAGCGTGAAATATCTTGGGCTCTTTCTCGTGTACATTAGTAAACTCGAGAATGGCAGCAACGTTGGCGCACCGATAGCAATAGTTGGGCGCTGACCACACGGTGATCAACTTCTCATTGAAACTATACTTGTACCCTTCTTGAACCAGTTGATGTGCACGACAAATGAGATCTAAATTGTTGATGAACATAAACTAAAACAGCGTAAAACAAACAGATTAGCATTGGGATCAATTCGAATCAAATATCAACCTCATGAGTAACTTTGGAACCAAACAGCCAACCCGCACCTCTAGGACTGACCGAGAATGTGTCAATCTCATCGGGATCCGACCAAACAAGATCGCAAAATGGACCACTGCAAGGGATTTCTTGATTCCGTTCAATCGTTCTAATCTGGTCGATCGTGTTGATTTCGGGTGACAAACCGCCATGCACGCACAACACTTTATTATCGATTATCTATTTTATATATAATCAAAACATGTTCCAAATGAAACAAACATTGAGATCTGAAATCTTTGTAACTCACCGCTGCAATATTTAGCAAGTCAAATACTTTACAACAATATTTCCATGCATTTGAATTTCCATATTTGATTAAACATTCATCTGTGACATAAATAAATTAGTTAATTGCCAATTCATTTCAATAGAAATAATAAAACCAACATACCATAAAATCCATATATTTGAGTTATTTGCCTACTTTCATGATTTCCTCTTACAAGAGTAATTTTATTAGGATATTTTGCTTTGAGCGCAAGCAAACGCGTAAATGTTTCCAAGCTGTAGTGCCCTCTGTCAACAAAATCACCCTTTGAACCAAGATTAATGTTGGTTGAAAGAGTACACGAGAATCAACTTACCATAAAGATGTAATTGGTTTCTGGAACCTGGCCTCCAGTTTGGAAAAGCTTTTCTAAATCATAAAATTGCCCATGTATGTCACCACAGACAGTAACAGGACAGGACACGGGCTGAACATTAGATTCTTCAATTAAAATGTCACAGACCAGCTCGCATAGTTTCTGCAATCATCGTCATCATTGTGAGAATGGGTGTTAAATTCCTTCACACGTTTACGGCTTACCTTAAGATCATTTTCGGGAAGATACTTGCACTGTTTGGAAATCTCAATCCAATGATCGAGATCAGCCATTGGAGATTTCGTAAAAACTACAAAATAAAAAACAAAACTAAAATTGTAACGACAGATTACAAATTAAACGCCAAAATCACACAAGAAAGCTTCAGCCAGAAAGAGAGTGGCGTGGGCCGTTCATAGAGCACGTTTGCCACACGCAATGCTCCATTAGCTTGTAGTGCTGTGTGTGTGTGTGTGTGTGTGTGTTTGTGTAGAGTGGCGCACCGGCCTCACTTTGGCATTGTCTTGTTTTTGTGTTGTGTTGCTTGAATCTTGTTGTTGTGCTCTCTGGTTGATCATTTTGGTCCCGTTCGTCTCATCATGTCATCGACAAGCTCAAAAATGCTTACTTCCTCAATACCCCCGTATGGTCAAAGAAAGGGATGGGTTCCAAGGTGTGGGGCCGATTATGGCGGCGGTGGAGCTTACCCCGAGATTCAGGTGGTTCAGTACCCAATGGATATGGGCAGAAAGCCTACCAAGAAAGGAAACGCTTTACCCGTACAGTATGATGCTGACGGCAATATTAAATATGATGTGATTCTGCGTCAATCTTCCAACTCGAATAAAGTTATCTTTAGCAAACTCCAAGATTTATTGCCATCCGAAGTTTTGAACCCTGATGAATTAGTGAAGCCTAGTGAAGAAGAAGTTCAAAAGGCAACTGAGGATACCAAATCAGCATTGGAAAAATTAGTACAATCGAAAATTTCGAGTGCATTGCCTGTGAGGCATGCGGAGAAGGTTGGAGAAGCACAATATATACGGTACACACCATCACAACAAGGGGAAGGTCATAATTCTGGTGCCGATCAGCGTATCATACGAATTGTAGATGTGCAACGCGATCCTCTAGAACCACCCCGATTTAAGATTAACAAGAAGATACCTCAAGCACCGCCTTCACCACCACCACCTGTGATGCACAGTCCCACTCGAAAGTTGACTGTGAAAGAGCAACAAGAGTGGCGCATTCCGCCTTGCATTTCCAACTGGAAGAATGCGAGGGGTTACACTATTCCACTAGACAAACGATTAGCTGCTGATGGTCGTGGCTTACAGCAAGCTCATATTAATGAAAATTTTGCCAAACTATCCGAAGCTCTTTACATCGCTGACCGGAAGGCCAGAGAAGCTGTTGAGATGCGTTCCCAAATGGAACGGAAATTGGCTCAAAAGGAGAAAGAGAAGAAGGAGGAAAATTTGCGACAGTTGGCGCAGAAAGCTAGAGAAGAGCGAGCTGGCATTAGACCAACAGCCAACGACGATAGCGACGATGAAGAGGCTCGCGAACGCGACCAGATTCGACACGAAAAGCAGAGAGAACGTCAACGTGAGCTTAATCTGCAACGTGCAGCACCAGATAAGAGATCCAAATTGGAACGGCAACGTGAGCGTGACATAAGCGAACAAATCGCTCTTGGCATGGCTAATCCACGGGCCAATGCCAACGAAGTACAGTTTGACCAGAGACTCTTCAACCAGAGCAAAGGACTGGCTAGTGGCTTCGGTGATGATGAAGACTATGCTGTGTATGACAAACCTTGGCGGTCTGCACAGTTGGTCACCCAAGGCATCTACAGGCCTTCCAAAAATAATGACACTGAGGCTTACGGCGATGACTTGGAAGAACTCTCTAAAAACCGTTTTGTACCAGACAAAGAATTCTCTGGTGTTGACAGATCGCACAAGAGAGAGGGACCTGTTCAGTTTGAGAAACAAGAAGATGATGATCCTTTCGGTTTAGATAAATTTTTGACTGAAGTCAAAAAGGCAAGCAAAAGACCAGAAAATTCATCAGCTAATTATGAGAATAGAACTTCTTATAAAAAGAGTAAAAAATGAATATTTTATATATTTAATTATATATGTACATGTTTATTTTGTAACATTTTATGATATATATATTCATATTATGATTTTGATTCGAGCTCATAGCGAAGCCTCATCAAATTTTCTTTCCATTTTTGCTTTCTTGACTCTACAGTCCCTATGTATAACTAAAAAACGATTTTAATAAGTAAATAAACTATAATGAATAAATAAAACATACCTTAGGTGCAATGAGCAACTTAGGATTATCCCGCCACGAGTTGGCGTCTTTAGGCAGAGGAATGTCCGCCACACTTAGACCGTCATTCGGAGAGACACTTGCTGTCAAACTTCGGTTGCTCACAAACTTTTTTGGATTGAACGACTCATTGTTGATCTCATTGATAGAGGTTGCAAGCTTAACTTGGTCTTCCAGAGAAACATAAGTCTTGGTAGTGTTCAAGCCACGGCTAGACTCGTTTTTGATGTAACTCTTGATTGTATTCTTCAGATGTTCCGAAGCAGTCTTGTTGTCGAGATTAGCGCTGCTCTTGACACCACTCCTGATTATGCTAGGAGAGGTAGATCTGTGATGTGACTTGTCAAAATATCTTACACCCTTTCGTCCCATGTTGAGTCTAAACAAGGAAAATGCAAGAAAAGAAAAATTGTGATTGATGTAAATATTGGCATATGTGGGTCAAAATAGACCACAAATGACTATTGTTATCAATTGATGAGTGCATGCATGCATGTAGTCTGTTGGTGTGTAGTTGAAATTGCTCGCTTAAATCACACAGTCATTGCTTCATTCGTCACAACTACTCACCGCTTCAATTGCAGGTACTTTCCTTCTCAATCTTCACTTTCATGTTTGTTTGCAGTTCTTAACATTCTTAATATTCCTTTCAAATGTAATATCAGACATGGCTTCACACACTGTACTGAAAGAGCAGTTACTGGAGATGGGTTTTGAAGCTGAATTGATGTATGTACTGTGTCACTATGATCAATGTTTCCTTAAATTAAATGATTTGTTTTTCCTTAGTGATGGTGCACTGAGTTTGTTGAAGGAAAATGCCACACTCGAATCCGTACTTGAGGCTATCGAGACTGGCAAGGCTCAGACTGCAGTGGAACAACTAAAGAATAATCCAGTTAGTGATCCTTCACAAAGTGCTGCTGCAGTCTCAGAACCTACCCCAGAAGAGCTAGAACAAAGAAAGAAGGCGGTGGAAGATAAGATCAAACAAAGACGAAAAGAGATAGAAGGTATGCATTCTTGATTCACTTTCGTTAAGTAAGCTTATTGTTTTGTTGTTATGTAATTAGAAAAAGAGAAAGAAATGGAGAAAGAACGAGAGATGCGGCGTAGGAAAGATGGTCAAGATATGGGAAAGATGCGAGATGAGTTGCAGCGCATGCAGCAAGAGAACTACGTGAAAACGTTGAAACGTGAGAAGGAAGAGGAAAAGGCGGCACGCGAAGCTATTCGACGCCAAATCGAGCAGGACAAGGCTGAACGTAGGGAGAAATTTGCGAGCGGTAGTAGTAGCACTGGTCCACCTGCCACCTCAACTCCGCCCACTAGACCCTCGGAACTGTACAACTCGAGCTCGAAGGATGGCAAGACCAAGTTGGCCATTCGACTCGCCGACAACACCAACATGATTCAGGAGTTCGATGCCAAGGAGGTGTTGTCAGCCGTGCGCGCCTTTATTGTCACCCAGAAGAACATCAACTACGACATCACTCTAGCCATGCCACTCAGGCCTCCGTTCAGTGAGGAAGACATGGCCAAGAGTCTACTCGTGTTGGGCCTCGTTCCCAATGCTCGCCTTCAAGTCATCAAACGCTAGCTTAAGTCATTCTAAATCTTTATATTCACTATTTTTTCGAAATAAGTTTACATGACATTACCAATGGCCATTTCTTTGTTGAACAGCTTTCTCAATGAATAAAGAATGATTGGCATAAAGTTTTATGTGACGATCCATGTCAATCCAGCGCACGTTCTGAGCATCATCGCCAGCTTGGAGTGCGATCTCATTTAGTATTTCTCCGCTTTCATCATGAAAGTTAACCGCGGTGGTCTCTATCCAGGCATTGTCCGTGTTGCGTGGATCCTCGACATATCCCCGATAAACGATATAACCATTTGAGATGTTAAAAAATGACTGAAGTTGGCTTTTGATAACTTGTTGTTTTTCGGCACTCATTTCTAGAAAATTGACACTTTCTTCCAGGAACTCGCGCTTTAAAGTAGCGGACACCATCTCACCAGGATCAACCATGCCCTGTAGCAAAAACCTTTAGAGATCACACAAAACCAAAACTGCTTTATACCCCCGGAATGGCCCATTCCTTGACGTCTGAGCGTTGAATTGACACAAATTGTAAAATTGGTTTTTTCGATGTCGAGTGAAGAACAATTTGATTTTCACTGTCACGCTTCCACCTAGCAATTGCAAATGAATAATAATAAGTGAAACTCACATTGACATGCATTATACCTAGTAACGATTGGGTCGGCAGCATGGTTGGGACCTGTTGACAAGCAAATTAGATTGATAGATGGGTGAAGCACTGTGCGTTACCCCATCGGCCGAGCACTCCACGCATCGCAATTCCCGTTCGACCAGTGGGGTTCAAAGGATAACCCTCGGCACTGATTTCGTACACCCCGGATCCACAGAAACTTCGCCGATCCACCTTTCCATCTAATTTGTTCCACTTTGGCTTAAAATCTGAATTTCTTAAAGTAAAAATATCAAATGTAAACATTCCAAGAGTATTTCACGCGATATTCATTTTCATACTTAAGATCTGCATCTGCCCACGGTTTGCTTCCAAAATCAACGATCACCGAGGTTGGTTGATACTCAGTCCATGCAACCGACCAACTTTTTTTCTCAAGAGGAACTGCAAAGCGTTCAATTAGTTTGGTTCCCACTCGATACATTCTCGAATTGACAGGACACATGGTCAGTGAGTGAATCAAGCAGAACCATCTGACAATTTGAGGTGCCGTTGTGCAATGCATCATTATTACAAGTATAACATGTTTGCATGCTTCTACTTCGGAGGGTGGATCAATAGTGTACTGGTGCCTGTGAATGACCCAAATGTGAATCATGTGACGCTTAGATTTTTGTCGTATTTGTGTACATTGCACATATATACTGTAAATAAAGTGTGAATCTAGGTAAATTTTGTTTCGTTTCTTCCTTATTTGTCTCCTGATTCGGTACATGCTTGAGTAAACTACAGTTAAGATGAAGAAAAAGGTATTTTTGAAGTATTGTTGGCCACACTTTCTTAATTCATTTTGCAATTTAAAGGTTTTGTTGATGGGAAAAAGTGGCTCGGGTAAAACCAGCATGAGATCCATTATCTTTGCTAATTACATCGCAAGAGACACTCGGAGACTTGGCGCAACCAGTATGTGATGAATATTGAATTTTACTTATTCTAATGATTGTTGTTTGTCATTTTCAGTCGACGTTGAACATTCACATGTGCGCTTTTTAGGTATGAATTGTTTTAATACGCATTTTATAGTGTGTTTATTTATTATTAACGATTTAATATATTTTAAAACAGGAAATTTGGTTTTAAACCTGTGGGACTGTGGAGGACAAGTTAGTTACCAACGTTTGAAATCAACAATATATAATTTGTTTCCATTGATCTATTTTATCTTGTAGGAAGCGTTCATGGAAAACTACTTTGCATCTCAAAGAGAGGTATTGTTTATTTATTTAATTAAAAGTCTATATCACTAAGTTTGTGATTGAAAATACAGAACATTTTTAAGAACGTAGAAGTTTTGATCTATGTGTTTGATGTCGAGTCACGTGAATGGGAGAAAGATGTACGCTATTATCAAAGTTGTATGGAAGGCATCTCCGAATTCTCGAAAGGCACCAATATATTTTGTCTAATTCACAAAATGGACCTGGTTCCCGAGGACCAACGGGATATTGTATGTATAATTCTACAAGGTCAGATTGTGTATAATATGATGCACTTTGTTTGAAAGATATTTCAAGATCGCGAGATGTGCTTGAAAAAACTGTCTCAGCCACTCGATTGTAGGTGTTTTCGCACCTCGATTTGGGATGAGACGTTATACAAGGCGTGGTCCACGATTGTCTACTCACTGATTCCCAACGTGCATGACCTCGAGGTCCATTTGCGTGCCTTTGCCGACATTATCGGTGCTGACGAGGTTCTTCTTTTTGAGCGCGCCACCTTTCTCGTTATCTGCTACTGTGAACGCAAGAAGCACAAAGACCGACACGTAAGCTACTTGATATTTCTAAGCCATTTTCTATGGTTCTAATCTTTTGTTTTTTGCATATATCTTGTTTCAAAAGCGTTTTGAAAAGGTTTCCAACATAATCAAACAGTTTAAGCTGAGTTGTGGTAAGCTAGCGGCACAGTTTCAAAGTATGGAGCTGAGGAATTCAAACTTCTCCGCATTCATCGATGTGTTCACTCCAAATACGTATGTGATGGTGATCATGTCCGACTCATCCATACGTAAGTTGTTTTGTTGGTTTCACTCGACCACGTCCTAACGTCTTGACTGCTTGCTTTAGCCGATGCTGTCACCTTGCTCAACATTCGTAACTCGCGAAAACATTTTGAAAAGTTGGAAGGCGTGAAGCTCCTGTCTCAATCAACAGGATCTACTTATAGTCATTAGAATGGCATTAGTGAAGTAGTCGGAAGTTAGTTGACGCCATGAAAGCACGACTTGGCCAACGTGGCTCAAACAGACCGCAGATGAGCTAATCTAGTGAGCTGAGTGATGACTCATGATTCGTTGGTCGCGTGTGTCTATGCTCAGGCTTATACCAGCTCATAAGGCAGTAATTAAGAGCTCTAACTGGAAAGAGAAGCCAGTTGGGCTCTAGTGGGTAGCCTAGCAGCAGTGATTAATCTACGACAAGGATGCATGAGCGAGAGCTCGATTTCCCAACCACTATCAGTTTCGTCTGGTGGAGCATCGACATTAGCCCTCTGCAACATCACTAATTATAATTCATTGTTTAAATTAAATCTTGTATCTGCACTTTGTTTGCTTGATTATTAATGAATGGCAAAATTAACCCCCGGTCGCGTTAGACAATGCGGTCG
This sequence comes from Rhinocypha anisoptera, assembly GCA_011762765.2. Classification (NCBI taxonomy): domain Eukaryota; kingdom Metazoa; phylum Arthropoda; class Insecta; order Odonata; family Chlorocyphidae; genus Rhinocypha; species Rhinocypha anisoptera. The sequence goes on along the minus strand of WURS02054202.1, from coordinate 23,993 downwards.
GAGGAAGAGCAGAGGAGAGTAATTGCCTGATGCAATTAGGCCCATCTCAACACGAGTTGACTGGTGCCGGGTCATCGTGGCGGGCAGTGGCATTAATTGGCCAGCCGAGCGAGCGCGACTCGGGCCAAATGGGCCATGCGACTTGCAGCGAGCAGCTAGTGCTAGGGCTCCGGTAGGACAGCACTGGTGCGTGCTGCGTGTGGATTGACTCTAATGGCGATAAATAGAATTTAAGATAGCAAGAATGGAAAACACTTTCAGCTCGACTGAATTTGTCGTTGTGAAACTTTGGATACATTTATACCGAGCCTACTGTGGACACTCTGGCTGAGGTTAGGCTCGAGCGAACAACAACGCCAACAAGCAGTTGGGTGGATGCATTAGGCCTTTCCATTAGTGCCATCTCTCTAGATTCATCATCGTCGTTGGCAGCTGGCACACCATCATGACGCTTTAAAACACTTGTCCATAAACTCCGGCTACTTCTGGCCAATTTCTCCCGGCTCTCTCTTTACTTGGCGCCCATTCGCTGTGTCCATCTCAATTTCAATATTGTTGACAATTGTCTGCAGCTAATTTACCAGGCTTTCCAGTCACCCGCCTATATCGCTTCACTGTTTTACTTTTCGCCCAAGTGGTTTGGTTAATTTACGACATTATGATAGTGTCGTTTTAAAAGTTTTTTTTAAACATTTTGTCTCTTTGGTTGACATGTCTTTTGAAACAATTGGCGTAACTGATGCTCTTGCTTCAATGAGCTGACTTACTCGATCGAATCGATACGCACGATGACGCGTATTGCACCACATCTTTGTCACTATTGTCATATTCAACCGTTGACTGTGGTGCTAATGTTTTGTTCACCCCTCTTGATCAAATATTCGATGAATTGCTTGACAAAAAGGCATTTTGGCCGTACCAAACGACGGCATTGATAAGTGGTGATTTATGTGTGATTTAGATCAATGTCGGTAGAGCTCATGCTTAGATAGTGAATTGCCACTGTTGGTTGGTTAGTGAGAAGCCACTTGTCCGGGTGCAGTGCCAATCAGTGGCGGTGGCAAAAGTGAGTCGCCATAATGGGCTTAATTCGATTTGGATCTCGTTTAGTTGTTAAAAGTTTTGCAAACTGGTTAGCAAACAGTGATGCTAAGCTTGGGTTTGTTGGGAAGCGAGCTTACGGGGACTAGCGCTGTCCGAGGGCCCAATTAGCATAGCAGACTTGCGAGCGGTGTTTGTCGACCAATCATTACGCTGTTTGCCCAATTCATAACCAACTGGCTGCGATTACATTGCGCTCGCAGCTCTGGTGCCGCATAACAAGCACCCTGCGTGACTGTTTGCTTTCTAGTTGCCTTTGCCATCGGACCTAATTGAATGATATTGAGTGATGTGGCCGGTGCGGCCACTCTGCCCACTGTATGATCATTGCTGTGACTAAACATTGCGGCACGACCAAAACGCGCCATTGCCACCGGGCAAGTGCTCTCATCATCCCTCCAATTGGTGAGCAAACAACGTACTGTTCCATTCTTTAATCAATTGTTTTAGGCAAGTTTATAAATTGTTTTAAATTCTCTGTTCACGATTCCGAGACTCGGCATCACTTGAGCAAGATACTTGCACTAGCAGATTGCTCCAAGTGAGTGCTCCTTGCTGTGTCCGAATGGGTGTATTACAATGGATGAGCGCACACTACGCAGTCACCTCTCACCAATTGCTGTGATAGGTTTCGAGAAGGATCAAGCCAAGCGCTGCACGGCTAATCGCAAGTGTCATCTCGGGAGTTTTCAGTGGAATGGTGACACCAGGCCAGAAGGCTAGACCTAGTTAGCGCAGTGCAGCTCGCTCGCAGGCTCGAGTCCCATTAGCGACACATCTCATTTGCTCACCCCATCGGTGCTCAGCTCCATTACCGTCTTCAGTTCCAACTCTGCCACAGTGTAGCACTAATGCAAATTAATTAAATAATTGTTTTCACATTCTACTAGCATCATTTATAACAAAGCACATCGTTTGACTCACACAAATGCTTTTATTAAAATTATCTTTTCTTCTTTGAAAAGTAAAATTATAACACTCTCTTTAGATACATTAGAAACGGGCACTTGACTCATCTAATTGATTAATCTCCGTCACGGCACGCCATATGATATTAACTAAATGTACCTTATTGTGTAAATAAAACTGTCAAAATGAGGTGCTTTTTCTAAAGGGGATATTCCTTATCGGTCACCAGATCCTGTTTGTGATGTTTGTCTTGGCATGTGTTTCCTCCTGATTGGTAGACAAGATTAGCATCTAGATCGTGTTTTATCAAATCCGGCTGGGGCTTTAAAAGTCACCGGTCAGCATCAGTGTCTACACAGTGACCAAGAAATTGCCACGATGCGCTTTCTCATTCTTACGGTTCTTCTTGCGTTGGCTGCCCTAGGGCACAGTCTGCGTTTTGTTCCTTGTGCCAACCCATCTGGACATAAGGGACACTGGATTGGTCGTAACCAGGAATGTGCGGCACTAGTGCAAACTTCGTGTCACCGACAACCTGGTAACCGACAGATTGGCTTGACCAGCACGTGGCGCAAGGGACTGCACATCAAGCAGAACTGTGCTAAGATACCACGTTTTACTGCCATAGCTACCTTCCTGGGTCCAAACGGTCACTACGACGAGCCGCACCTGCATCAGCACACAGCCATTTTCGTTCAGTGCGAGGCCACTGGCATTCGCGTCTACGACCAGTGGAATGGCACTCCCATTGGTTATCGAATCATTCCTTGGGCAGGACACAGTGCACAGTACTCTGGCAACAATTTCTGGACCATTGCCGACTGAGTTGTGGTTATTCCAATGTTTTTAAATTCAAAACAAAGATACAAATTCAATAAAACTGTTTATGTCAATGCTAATCCTATTTTTTAGAATATTAATCTTATTTAGCAGAATTCCATCTAATTAGTGCTATTACAGCTAAAACACAAAGAAAGCTCTTCATAAAGTTCTTCCAAGTGAATTTATTCCATAAAGACCCGAGTTGTAATTGATGCTGTTACATTGATCGAATCTAATAAAGAAAGAATCGAGTGAGCTTTAATGGAAATAATCTCTAATGGATGCCCAATTGGGGGCATCAGTGAATGGGCCAATCTGGTCTGTTGTGCTCTGCACTCACTCTGCTTGATGAAGTGTGAAGTGACTTGTCCCGCGTCACTGGATCGCTTCTACGGTCTCATCACTGCTATAGGCAAGCTGCTCGCCATTTATGCTAATTCACAGTAATTTGCTTTTATTAATTTAATATAATCTATCTGGTGCTTCCTCGGTTAGTGCCATCAAGTGCCAATTAGCGCACTCAAGTCGAGTACGACCGCACGGACCTGGCAACCAATGGGAGTGCCAATGGGACGCGTCGAGGGAGGGTCACTTTGAGTGAGCAATCCACTGCACTGCTATATGCATTGAGCCACTATATGCCTTGATTGCAATGCACCGTGTTGGGCTACCCACCAACTGACGCCGAGATCGCTCCCAGCTAGGTCCACACAGATGGTCGCGGCATTCAGTGGTCGACCACCCAACCAGAGACAACCACTCTTTTGCCTCCTTCAGGTACAACTACTGTTACAACCAGTGAGACATTTATTCCGATCAACATCTTCAAGAATAATTCAATTAAACCAGTCTGTATAAATTAACTCCAATTAACATTTTCAAATGTTACTCTGAGGGAAGAGAAGAATACGATCCAAAGTCAACCATGCATCGGTGCATAGGCAACCAAGATCGATTGAGGGACCAATCCAAAATGGATCAAGTCGGTTTCGTATTTCATTTGCGCCTTGATTAGCTTCCTTTACAAGTTCAATGGAACAACTTACTGAATTTGTGAGCAAATCTTTTGTAGAGGGGAACCAACTTTCGGAAATTGCCCACTGCTCTTCGAAATCACTCACTGGGAGCGATCCTGCCAGTGAGCCGAGCCCAGTGCATGCAGCAGTGATCTCCAACCTCCTCTCCACCATGCCACCTATTAGTGGAGCGTCACCCTTTTCCCTCTACCCCTTATCTCTACTAGGGCTAACGAAGCAACCCAGTGAAAGCAACACCATCAGTAGCCCTCATATGCAACAATGTGGATTTTTTTCTAGTGGGGTCCAGCCTGAACTAAGCCACAGTGCATTGTTTCCGCACAAATTCTACCTAGGATCGATGGTGGAACGCTTTGGGGAACTGCAGCAACAGTTCGGAAGATCAAGTGGACATCATCTACCGATCCACCACTACGCCACTAGTTCGGCAATGCACCACTCGGCTAGTCAGCGAGGCCCGATCATGCCACTACTTATTCCCAGTCACTCCTCAGTCTTCTTCAGGCATCCGTCCGGTGATCACTTAAGCAGAGAGTCTTTGCAATCCAATCAACCATCTAATTTATTCCACGAGTTAGGTAAGGAGCCCAGAGAGATAGCAACATGCACTTCAGCTGTTTTCTAAATTCAATTAAAATCTATCAGAAGTGCAAACATTTTGTTGTAAGAGCCATGTGATCTGATTTGCATATGCCGCCACTTGTTTTCCAAGTGAATTGTTTGAATAAGATTTTTTTATATTTTTAATTTGGTCAGAAACAAATGTGAGTCTATAGTAATTTAAGCAAAAGCGGTGGTCGAGAATACACACAGAGCCTACAGCCAAATGGTTTGCTAGCTAGTATGGCTAATCAAATGTCAACAAATGCCACCCTTAGTGATCGGGTGCACTGCTCGGCACAAGTGGCAGTTATATTGTGAAACAGTCTGCTCGTGCACGCCAATCAATTAATCCAATTAGAGGCCGCTTCAAAGCCTATGCTAGACCCCCATTGATTACGAGCAAACAAGACAGTGGCAGTGATCAGTCAGTATCTAATGAAGCAATATTCTATTTACATAATCCAACCAACAGAGCCTAGTGATCCAGAGAAGTTATGCAACAGTGCTCAAGTGAAGCAAGAGTTGAGCGAGCAGGAAACGGGCCCCGACTGCGAGTCTCTGGACGAGGCCAGCAGTAGTCCGGCTTCGGGTGGCGAGGAAGCCATTACTGCGGTTGCCAGTGTGACAGGCGGTAACTCATCCACCCACTCGCCCATTGCTTCACCAGGCATCACACTGGCCATGAGTCAATCTGGCCAGGCCAGTAACACTGGCTCTGCCCCTCCACCAGCCACTGTCAATGGACTGGTTTGTCACGGTAAAATTAAGCAACGTCGATCGCGCACCAACTTTACCCTAGAGCAGCTCAACGAGTTAGAGCGACTCTTCGATGAAACTCATTACCCAGATGCTTTCATGAGAGAAGAATTATCACAAAGGCTAGGACTCTCCGAAGCTCGAGTTCAGGTAAGGATGACATGAGTGAGGCCAATTGGTCATGTGAGAGTGGTGCTTTGATTTGAAGTGACAGTCTCTACCCGAAAGCGACAGCATAGGATAGAAACGGCATGCTCCAGTAATGGTGACAGTACCCCACTTGTCCACTGGTTTAATGCAACATGACAATCTGGTCTAATCGAATAAGATCGGGACACAAGTCAGCTCGGACCTTGATTAATAGCATATGGGAGACACTGGTCAAGCCGAGTCATAGCCTGCACAACAAAGTCACTTACAATAGCCATTCAATTAGCATTAGCATCACTACCAATTGATTTGGTGACATGGTGATTGGTGAACGAAATTGAAACAAATCGTTGCCCTTGCCCTACTGCCCAATTCAACTTGCCAATCTCGATAATGCTATCGAGCCGCTTATAAACAAGTCTTTGCAAAATATCTGCTAACTTTAGTTGCAACAAAATCTGATATTTCTACTTCAAAAGCCAAAGTTAGTCGAATTATTTGCAAATGGGTAGTTAGTGAATAAGCATGAAGCATTGTGAAATTGATTGAAGAGGAAGGGTGCGTTAGCCATCCACAGGGAGACATAGTGATGCCAACTAGCAAGTGAGCGTATGCGTGCTCTCACTCTAATCGAATTAAGACCGCTTGGGCTGTTAATTAATCTGACTTACGATCCCAGTGCAAAGATAATCGATCCAAAGCAGTCTGGCTAGTTGAGTGGTGTCAGTGCGGGACAATTAGTTAATGAAATAATCTGTTAAAGTTTTCACTTGGATGGAAGCGACATTACACTATTATTAAAAATCTACAGTGGTTCCTTTGTCACACATTTTTTCACTCTTTAGTTTGACTTTATTTTCAGTGTTACTAACGAGACAGAAAAAGTAAACACTTTGTTGCACTTACTTAGTTGAATTACAAACAAAAGTTTTCAAGTCACCATCGAGTAGGTATATATGAAAGCTGCTGATTGATGTGAACAATGTGATGGCTAGTTGTGAGTCCCTCAGCGCGCGACCATTTGACGGCGGGAGTAATTGAATAATCACAAAATGAAGCACAATTGATTGCGTGTGTACTTGCTGCGAATCGATGCGAGCGTGCCGAGAGCTGCAGTGAAGCGAGGCGGCGCAGCGCGGTCCAGTGAGAAATCCATCGAGAAGCATCAGGCCAGTCAATTGAGCAAATGGCTGCAGACAACAATCACAAGATTGAGTCAGTCTGAGTGATTGTCGCGTTTTAACCTAATCCAATTAAGCTCACCCGCTACTGAGTCGCACGGTTTGCGATCTGTCCTCGCTAAATGATCATTTCGATCACAATTTGAGCTAAATGAGTCACTTCAGTATAATGACAGAGCTTAAAGTGACAAACCATGTTCTTAACGCATGTTTCTTTGCAGGTATGGTTCCAGAATCGCCGTGCAAAATGCCGGAAGCACGAAAGCCAACTACAAAAAAGTAAGCTAAACCGAATGCCAACATAAAGCTCACCAAATTTGCTTGCTCAGCGGGTCTGGTCTCCTTCACCAGTAGTGCAAGTGTCAACGAATCTCGACTTAACTCCTACCTCACCAATAATTGCGGTCCAGTTCGACATTCTCTGGGAGGTGGCGAGCCCGAGACAAGAATGCCTTACGGCTCGTCATTGCCAAGCTTCGGGCATCATAGCAGCAGTGGTCTGCACCCAGAGCCCAATTCACCTTTCGGTCATCTCTCCATGGCCCACTACATGCCTTACCTGAGTGGACTGAGTCATGTGGACTTTTTGCAGCACTACGCTGTGCTGGCGGCCTCCACTGCGGTAGCAGCTGCCACTCCCCTGTCCTCTCTGCACGCTCCACAACTGGCTGCGCAAGCTCTCAGTCCAGAAGCAGCACACACTTCACCGCGTGACTCGAGTCCAACCTCTCCGAGTCCCACCGACAGCTAACCTCCAGTCACGAATTGGCTTGCCAATTGTCAATTGGCCAAATCATTTATTAAATAATATATTAATGGTTTGAGTATACCACCATTAGAGAAAGCACAGTTATACAAATATAAAATAAATAAACATTAAACATCATTAAAACACATATTTTACAAGTATTCAGGTTGTGTTGGAAAGCAACATTCTCTGGAGTAAACAATGATTTAAATCTAGCTTAAGGTAAACATGGGTACTTCACACAGGGAGACTAGATTAGTGAGTAAGCCACTGTTCATTGGTCTTTCTTGATCTTTTGAGAAGTCAAGCGGTAGATGATCGAGTCACGGCCTGGATCGATATGCCACATGGCTACTGACACAGCGAAAACGGTGAGCAGAAGAAGAATGGTGGTGAAAGCTATCGAGACAAAAGCAGCAGGAAAGTCCATCGAGTACTGGGGTGCCATGTTATCGCCCAACGTTTCTTCACTCTGTAAGAAGCGCATTCCATCATCATTCGACAATGTAATCCATTTTGGGTATCAATTTGAGTGTGACGCATGACAAAATAAAAAGATGGACAAATTAAGTAATTGAAAAAATAATTAAATTATTTCCACCTAGCGTCAAATGTGTGAAGGCAAGTCTAACGGGGAGAATCAGTGCATAATAGATGCAACCCTCACCGGGACCATCTGTCACCCTAAACCAACGACACATCTCCCACCTAACCAAATCACATGTCAGACGCTTACTTATGTGTATTGATAGATTATTCTCATTACTCTCAAACCACTAGATCACTTGGCCAAATAAAGGTTAGCAAAATTAAATATATACTATATCAATCATTCCAAAGTCAATCAACCTGGCAAGCATTATGCACACATCACCAAGAATGGTGGGCAAGACTTAAATATTACTCACCACTTCACGAGGCTTTCTCTTCAAGGCATTTTGTTCAGAGTCGTAGAGTGACACAATCATAACTTGGTCATCAAATAACTGCCGTAGCCGGTTGATGGACTACAAAAACCATAATTTAAAATAAAACACAATTGAATTGACACAAAAACTTGTCTATTATTTTAGATTACTCTTAAAGTTTTGTTCAACAAATTAAAATTCACAAATAAAAATTAATTTGCTTATTTACTATAAATTACTACAACGCGAGTGATTTAAATTGTACTTATTAATAATAATAATGAACTAAAAGATACAGCTAAAGCTACAATTACTAGCTGTATACTCATTTTTTCAAATTTTGTTTCCATAAGAATAAGAGATACATAATTTTAGTGTCATTTTCTATGAACTTACATTTTTAATTTCAGACTTCAATTCAGTATTCTTAGTCTTGAAATCAAACCACAAAAATACGTGTTCGGGCAAATCACTTTTTCCCTTTTCAAGCTAAAATCAAACTTTCATTATTACACAGTATTAAACTTAAAATCATTATCTTTAATACCTTGTGAATATAACTATTCAGTGTGTCGATCTCTTTATGCATTTCGCTGTCTCCATCCTATTTTTTTATTTTAATATAAAATATATTCAATTATTAAATACAAAAGGGTCTCGTGTCGGGTTTAATACCTTGTTATTTTCAAATAATTGAATACGATCTGACCAGCTGTCGGAATTTCGCAACGCAATCATATTTGAAATTTCATCAAACTCACTGTCAACGATTGAATTCTGTAATGAAATTAAAAAGTATTCAGTAAAAAATGCTTTTAAATTATAACAAATAATTACTTCTTCAAGTTTATATACTTGTGAGGCTATATCCTGAAGGGAAGATGGCATGTGGAATGTGATGACACTCATTGGAACGTTCAAGTTTTTATAACCATAAAATCCATCCCAATTTGATGGCTGCGTGGGAAAAATGTGTCAATATAATCATATACATGTTTATTTCTTAATAACCTTTTTAACAGAATATCCAAGACAAAGAGCCACAAATTTAGAATAATCCGAACTCAAAAGTGGTTCCGTTGTACTTTGAAGTATAATCGAATTTGGTGAGTAGAGAATCTCCACATTACTACATAGAGAGATATGAACCAGATTGGCTAGAACTAATCAAAAATAGTTTTTTAATTAAAAGCAAAAATTAGACTGAAAAAAAACTTACAAAACCAAATGGTAAACTTGTTCATGGTTAGAGGGTAGAGGAATGAGAAGAGTCAACATCCACTTTGCAGATTTGGAGAGAGCCAACTGACGGACTGAGCACACTGATACATCACTGTCTTTCTGCAACCAGGGGCGTTCTGAGTGTGTCACTCACATGCGGTGCCACACACAGACTACGTTACACCCATCTTTGTTTACACTTTGTGCTTTTTAAAAATTTTATTATTTTTATTATTAAATAGTTACTTTACACTATAGTCACAAACTGGGTGCCAAACTGGCAAATTGTCCCCGACAACAGCAACACAATATATGGTAAGTGACTTAAAGACAAGAATTTGTAGAAAGGATTGCAATTAGTTTACCGTTTGGTGTCCGCCTAGGAGCTAGAAGAAGACGCAATCTCTAATCTCGACAGAGAAATAGTTTGTCCTTCGCGTGGCAGTTTGTCAGGAAGATTATCTAAATAACTCCAGACCGTCTCTTCGGTTTCATCTTGCTGATTTGTGGGCGATGTAGTGGTTGTTTTCAGGTATAATAGTGAAGCAACCATCAAAATGACCAAGGATGAAATCATACAAAGACATCCGACAATCAACAGGAAAAGCCCAAAAACTTTTGCAAATTTACTCTTTTTCTCCACATCAACGTCCTGTGAATGCTGTTGCTGTTCGGAGAAGTTTGTGAGCGTTACCCCTGATAAGGTGAGAAGCATGCCAAGGAAGAGTGCGGCGAGGCAGTAGTTGCAAAGAGTGATGATGAGAGGATAGCGCGGATCACGGCTCACGATGGCCGTCCGGAAGAGCTCCTCGGGCATCTTTGCCCCGATGCGTGCTGCCTGGCGCACTGTGATTCGCTATTTGTTCATCTAGTGTTGCTAGGAATCGGAATTATGATCAAATTGCCTGTATGCATCAAAACACACTTGTGGTGCGATTGTTTGGACAGGGCCAAGTCACACGATATGCTTGAGATTTTGGCACGCACACTTTAAACTTTGTTATATGTTAGGTGCTAAAAATAAGCTGACAACACACTAAAAGGGAGCAGAGAGACTAAACACGCAACTCTCATTCTATTGCTTTCGGATTAGAGCTGATCTTTCATCGTGTGCTTGAATTCAAAGTGAATTGAGTTGAAAATTAAGACAATTTGCTGGCAACTATGTTAGATGAATTACACGATGACAACTAGGGTTGATAACTGATCACTATCTGTTTTGCATTAACCCAATATTTTATCCAAAAATTGGTGGTGAGTTGCAATCAACACTTGCCTCTCTATCTCTCCGGACACATTTGTATACTATTTATAATTTATATATAAAGTAAAAACCTGTGAAAAACGAAGTATAATAAGCATGGCATTTGTTTGTTTATCTGATTTAAGTGAAGTGATTTACATGGCTGGCGAAAAAGGTAATAAATCAAAGCACTAAGAGGGATCAAGACATGAGGATGAAGTGAGTTGTGATGGCCCGCTTGCAGTGCCTGTCATGGCCCGGCATCAGTGCATCGGCCCAGTGATGTTCACATATTTTTTGGTTGGCGCGAGTGCCACTGATGCCAATCGGGGTTGCAGTTGGTGTGCGTGCCGAGTTGTCTCGGTGCCACTCTTTGTTAGTGCCTCCACCCCTCCACCGGTAGCTGCATCAACTTAGTGCAGTATTAGCTTGACATGTGAAGCTATTTCTTCAGCTTCAAGTAACTTGGCTCCACTGAGCAAACCTTTATCTTTTCACTCAAGTGATCAGACCACTCTTTTAAAGTCGACTTATAATGATCACAATTCACTCACAGCCAGCCTCTTCAAGCTTAGGTGAAAATAAAAACAAGTCACAGCTAACGTTAAAGAAGGATATCCTTTTCTACAAGATCACATGTAATAGTGCATAGTGCCAGTAATCTAAGTTCACAGTGTGTTAACGTTATCGTTCCATTGTTTTTGCTAGGTTTGTGCTATCTCATTCTAGTAATTGTATTGCTTACCTTCTTTATCATCCGAGCCTTTAAATACAAGTATTACAAGCAAGAGGAGTGTTACATGAGTTCATGGATTGACACGGTGATCACCATAGTCACGTTGACCATAGTGGTGCTCGCATCATGCCTTGTAGTAGCATCTCTCAAATACGTGTTCGCCAGCGAAGACAACGGAGAGAGAAACGAGCCGAGTCCAGTGGATCGGGTTGAGGACTTCATTCGTCGCAACAGTCAGGCTCCACTGGAGGCCTCGGTTGCGCGAAATCCTTCCATTGGGTCCAACTGGCTCTCGGCAGTGCGCACCGAGGCCTACGAGACCCATCGACGCATGTCAATGGCAGCTCCAACTGTCAACAAAGTCAATTGACCACTCACTTCACTTGCATTATTTTGAGACATTTTTTCCAATAAATTCTAGTCTTTCGTAACGCAACAGTTTTCCTCAGTGAAGGTGGAGTATGCCGGCAATGTCTTTGTCACTGTTGGCAACGATTCAAACCAGTGTGCTAGTTTAGCATTGAGTCGATTATTGTGTCGAGTGATATATCACAATATTGTGTGAACTGCAAGCAAAATGTATAATGGTCCCATCGCTAATGGATCAACCAGCCATAACAGTCTTATTGTAGTCTACGTGTTTCTAGGTAAGAACGGTGCTAGCTAGCTAGATAATGCCGTCATTCGAACTGTTGCTCTCAACTGCAGTGATCATCTTTTTCGTGCTGATCATGCTGTTTGTAGTCATCAACGCGATCCTCGTGCACCAGCTAGTGAAAGACAGCGAAGAGTTGACTCGTTACTTGGAGCACTATGGTCGCAACTGGCTCTCACTTCTCTCTCAACTCATTGCCATCACCACTCTTTCTTGTGCTGTGATAGTGATCATCTTTTCACTCTATTTGCTCAAGAGACATAGCTCCAACTGTTTTAGGTCGGATTTGGGATTAAGCAGATATTTTGCGGAGCGAACCTCTGTAAATCGAAGTCTTTCTGAAAGCACCAACTCACAGCAAATTCCAAGAGTAATCACTGATATTCATATTGAAAGGTCAATTATTTTTCATTAGACTTTGTGGCGTGAGATTGGCAAATAATGACACTAAAAGCATGTTAAATTACATATTGTTTGGCAACTGAGAACAATAAGAGGAAAAAACGTTGAAAGTTTACTATTGAGTAATAGTAACAATGCTAGACTGGTGATGTGGCCGGACGCACACTTCATCCTGGTCTGTCTGATTGAGAGGCTGATGCCTCACCGATCTCGACTGACGACGGCCATAGCCAAAGAGGAGGCACACTAACACGGAGAATATTAGTGTGGTTCCAAGGGTGATCACTGCAACTCGGAAGACTGAAATCGATGGCTTAAGGGTAGCGATTGCAAAGATTAGAGTGGTTGCCACTAGGGTTAGCAGTGTGAATATAAAAAAATCTGTGGAGTCGAGCAGAGTTAATCTTATTGCACTTGGTGTCGCTCACTTACTTTCAAAGTGTTTGCCTTGTGCGAACCAACCGAGACCAAACATGGTGATGCCGAGTAGATGGTTTGAGGTGGCTCACTTGACGCTGCTCTCCATTTGCTCCCAGTGCCTTGGCCATGGTTCAATTTCACCTCAGTCGGCTTGCTTTGACTCAAGTACAAACGGTCCTCGAGCATGAGCAATGCCGCTCATCATATAGCTAGGCTCACTAGCCAGTCTGTGTGATACCGTCAAACAGTGCCACAGTGTGTTTCACTATCAATAGATGGTATACCACAGGCGTTAACGTGCTCTTTATGGGGCCATTCAGACTCCGGTAGTTTGTAGCTATTTTATCACGTAATGCATTTTACTATCATCGTATATCATCAATGTTAACAATTAAAAAAACTTTAAAATAATTAAATTGCTATTTAAGTAGCTTGAAAAGAGTTAAAACAGTCAGGTTAGACAAGTGAAGAAGCGGGTGCAGTGATCCATGGACCTTGGGGTCGGGTAGTGGAGAGCGCACCACTGGAGACGCTGTCAGACTCACTAATTATTAGCTTGCAAACTGTGAAACTATGCGGGAGTGACCGAGTAAAATGAGTCTCTGGCAGTATCATAGTAACCTGAAATTGGGATGATCCGATAGAGCAGTGGCACAGAGAAACAGACGTGCCAAGTTGTGAGCTTGTTTGTTGTCCACTCCACTCCTGCACGGCCTCTACGGCTCATCTCTGTCCCTGTTGGTTTTGCAAGATAAATACCAACCATAGTTGGCCAGCACCGAGACTTGGACAGCAAGTCAGCACATGCCTCGATTCGATGAGCACGCCACACTTCATTTAGTTGTCTTTCATTATGTGGGATACTTTCACCCATAAACCTATCTATTATGTATCTGTTTGTGACCAATAACTCTGTAAATATGTTGTATTATAAATCTTTAAACAGTGTGACAATGTCTGTTGTTTAGGTTAAATGTCACAATAATTCTGTGCCACATTAATCTTCTGTGTTACCTTTGTTTGGTTACAGTAATTATCATTGCTTGAATTAGTGATTGAGAACCTAAAACTAAATGTTCAAAATACCAAAAATTATTGTGACCAATGTCGATGAAGATCCAGCGGTAAAAAAGAAACGAAGGAGAAAACAAATTTGCGAGATTTGCGGTAAGTTGTTGACAAATCAAGCGTGTGCTTTAGTAGTGAGCAAGATTAATTGTAATTGTTGATTGTTGTTGCATACTTGTTTGCCTGATTCGGTATGGGATCTTAACCAACCCGTCACTCCCACCATTGAATCACACCCCGTCCGGTGGAGCAGTGTTGTTCAGCATAGTGGCCATCAATTGGATTATGGTAATCAGCAAATCCTGCTTTGTATTCGGCGTGCTGTCTGGCATAATAACGACGCTCATTACGATAATGCAGTACTGTCTTCTGGTGAAGACTCGCTACGCCACTCAGTTTGGTGCCAAAAGACACACTGCCAAGTACCAAGAGCATATGCTTCTCTCACATTCGTTCAGGTGGACCCTGGCTCGACTAATCCACTATAGTGCATCCATACCGAGTCGGCTCAAGAGGAATCAGCGCATTGTGCTCCCACAAGAACCCTGAGGAGTAACATTGTAATGTGCATTTTATTCTAATTCCACTTATTACATTACAAACAAATAAATTAATCCACAAGTTGACTTGGTGAAAAATGGTAAATTCTGCGGTTGATGAGAAGTGGTCTACATTTTAAACTTTTAAACTGAGCTCTAATCTCTTTCACGGAGATTTCAGTTTCAATTTTACTTAAGCTCGTTTTCGAAGCTATAGAGTTTATTTGATAAATAAATAACTTAGATTCAAAACCTAGAATGGCTAGTTATTATAAATTACAAACAGTGCCATCTATATACTTCTATCAGAAGTGACAATTTAACAGAGTGTTCAATCGACAATAGTCTATCATTGGAAATGATTCATTGCCCTGGTAGGTGAACAACATGCTTCATGGAAATGAGCTGCTCAGATTATGACAAGAGATATCATATGATAATATTCAGATTGATCAAATTTTTCGTGGTTTCGGTTAAAAAATTACACTTCTTACATGGCATAGCATGGTGAAAAGTGAAGCGAGTAAAACGTGCAGTACCACTGTAATTGTTTCAACTTCATATCTTCTCAACCATGTTCATTCGAAAGGTATATTCTATTTTCGCTTAAAATTAATTGTGCTAAATAAGAAATATGTGCACCTCATAAGGTGAATAATGTCATCTGAATGTTTCTATAATGATTCATGACCATTCATAAAGAACAAAAAATAAATAAAATTTATTGTAGGATTTCCTCCATTCCCCTAGCATAATCTGCAATTTCTTGTTTGAGTTAGTCCAAATTAGAGAACAAGACAACGCATTTCTTTATAATAAAATATCTTCACAAAAGTTAAGTAAATTTTTGCGTTTCATAAAACATAAATCTTATTTCGATAATTATTAATTCATATAAAACTTATAAGTTTAAGTATCATAAGTGATATTTAAAATATAGAAACAAAAGGAAGAGAGAAAAGATGTGAGAAGGGAATAGTCTCCGGGGAGAGGTTTACTCGTCATCGTCATCATCGGAAGATTCGTCTAAGTTCTCCACATCTTCGCCTTCTTCTTCGGAAGTCTTGTCAGTGCTCACGCCAAGTGCTCGTAGAGCAGCGTATGCCTTAATGTGCACGATATTCTCCGAGACGTATTTCGAGTAGTTTTTGATTGCCTTTTCCAGAGTCTCTTTAGCCTCCTCCTTGTTGCCCTGTTGCATCAACACCAAACCAATCTCCATGGTGGATTGCGGCACAATCGATTTCTCCTTGACAAAGTTCTTCTCTCTTTACAGCGCAAATAAGCGTTATGAAATCATTACTCATTACGTTGATTTGACTTACTCATTCAAAATGTTTTTGAAACACTCTAAAGCTTCTGCGTATTTCTTCATGTGCTTCAATAAGACACCCTTGTAGAAAAGTACAATCAAATACTTTTCTCGGTTGGCTAAAATGGATCGATGTTAATAGTTAAATAATGTAAGTTAGTGATTTGAGAGGGACATTACTTGAATCCTTGGCAAACTCAGTTAGTTCATTCTCTACTATGGTGAACCACTTTTGAGCCAGATCATCATTTCCGTTGAGCAAATAAACATAGTTGATGTTGTACAGTGACTCCTGTTAAACCATATTGTAAAATAAATGGCTAGCATTTAGTAATCACAGTCTTACCAAAACAGGTAGAATCATTTGTTTGCCGGCTTTGAAGTATCGTTGTGACTGGACAATCACCGCTTTCTCGAGAGTCACCGTTTTACCGAGGTAACGAATGCGGAGAGTAGGAACGATTTCGAACAGTGCCGTAGCCTCATCCACCAACTTTGGCTCATTCTCCAACTTCCCTTTGGTGTAGCGGAAAATGGCTTCCAAGTAGGTGACAATGGCAGGCGAATGAAGGGTCTTTTCACGCAGTAGGTTTGCATACTTGATTGCCTCGTTCCAATCGCACTTGACCGCGTTCATCCACATTAGTTCCCAGTGGGACACCTTGTGGAACATTTCGTTTTCTTTCTCAATAATTCCAGTATAACTGTTGGTGGCACCGGTGATATCACCATTGATCTCAATAATCTTGCCTTTGGCCACTTTGTAGAGCACACTCTGCGCAATAATTTTCAGTTGTTAGTTATTGACTTGTGTTTAATCTACTTTACTACTTACTTTAGGATACTGAGCAATCTTTTTGTCCACTAGCTTTTGCATTTCATCCACATTAGCAGGCCCCAGACAGCCGTGCATCTCGATGTAGAGCCAGTAGAAGATGAGTACCAGCTCGCCAATCAAACTATAGATGCCGGGTAGCTCAAAAGCCACCGCGTTCAACTCAGTAAAAGCTACATCTCGAACACCTTTAAATCCTAAAAAGTTCACAATTTTGAGCAGCTTTGGTGGCAAGAAGCTAACTATCAGATTTCGCACGCCTCGCTCCAAGCGAATGGCAGCCTCGAAGTTGGCCTTTGAAACTGGACTCTCCCAAGCAGTTCGCTTCTCGAAGATAGTGCGACATTTACTGGGGAATACATTGCATTTGTTAGTTAGTAATTTTCAATTAACTAGAGTTCTAAATTACAAAAAAAAATGCCTGGGAACTTTTTAAATACACTTGTTAGCTACATGATTGCTTAAAAAAAATTCCGCTACACAAATCACCTTATGGGAAAGTTCTTAACATAATTTTTTGTTGTCTAGTTCTTTATCTAAATAAGTCAATTATGCACTTACGCAATGATGTTAACACAAATGCCAATTTGGTAGGCAATCTTCGCTAACTTCTTCATGTTATGACACTTGAGCAATGCTAATACTGATTTACAGCCAGTCACCATTGCGTAAGTGAGTTCAGCATGCAACTCCAAATCCGAGTACAGATCTCCATAGTTCTTCTTAGTCAGCATATTAGTAATTTTTTTAAACTTCTTTTTACGCAGCTTGTTGCATTGTTTCAAGCACTTTTGATTTGCTTTCTTAGCCACTGCCATGTCGTTCTAAAGGAACGGAATTTGAGTTAGTTTGTTTCGCTGCAAACAAGTGTCAGCTACATGCTTACATCGTCTAATGTAAGACCAGCCTTAAGCATGCACATCATGGCCTTTAGACTGCTGTGGTAGAGACTCTTCTCCACACTTTCTTCGGCCAGTGCGATCACCGAATCCAAATCGTTGCTTTCGAAGATGGTGGCCAAGTTAGCAAAGGAGGTATTGATCGACTCCTCGATCCCAACCATTTCGCTGCATGGAGAGAGAGACATGTTAGTTAGATCTAACCACCAGCGAGGATGCCGATTCAATGATCACTAGCACAACGTAGACATCCGCAGACTTTTGGTGTAGGGCAACACTATACTTATGTATCATCATGTATCACTCTAGTGGGTAAGCATCATCTTGTGTGTCCGGATCAGTGGCAGATTTGGCGATACTTTCATCGTGTCTAACTGTGTCTCATTGTCATAATTCGATCTTTGTGGCCGATTTACAGTGTTTCCTGCAACACTGCGGAAGGTGAACACTGCGAGACTTACATAGAGGCAGCGTCGGTAGACTCCATGGTGGCAAGCAGTTGTCGATGTTTGTCGCTTTGGTTCGAAAGACTGTTGCTAAGGCTCTGCCGATCGTTTGGTTGAGTGAAGATGGCGTGTGGTGTTGTGCGATCTGCGAGACTGGTTTGCTCTGCTGATGGAACCTGCTTGCCCAGTGGCTGCTTTTATATATCTACAACCCGTCAGTCATTCGGCCATCCCCACACTTACTGCCATCATCAAGTTTTCCCTACCTGTGTCTCTTCTCTCACGCGCTCGTTTGTCTCTTTCTCTCTCACTCTCGCCACTCTCGATGCTAATCATAGAATTCTAGTTTGTTAAACCTCGGCACACTGTCTTTTCCTAGATGTCTGGTAATCAAAGAGTTCACTTGGTTTCACTAGCTCTTCTCCCATGGGATTTTGGGGCTATTGTTGCACGCTTTATGACCAATGCTTCTCTTTCGTTGTTTTTGCTCGATTGCCTACTAATCACTGAACCACAGTCGTTCGCTATTTTAAGCCAGTGACTTCAGGTTGTCTTTTTTGGTTGTGCCACTTGAGTGTGAATTCTGGACAAATGGCACCCTACTCGAAGGTGGCAGTTAGTGTGCCACGCTATTGTACAGGTCAGACTTGCTTGTCGTCATTTCTCTCGGTGCAATTCTGTGCATGTGCTACTTGTGAGTGCTTTAATTACCACCTAGCCGGACTGCCGGCAGGCACCTAGGGAGCTTCTATTAAAATACTTCCTAATATAATTTAAATCGTTTATCTACCTAGTCCGAACAATGTGAGTGGGGCATGGAGAATGTCAACCACCGGCATAATGAATTGGTGGTCTTAATGAATTGCGCGCGCCCAACCAACAATCGATTTCTCGAACGCGCGCGCCAACAGGCGTCTGGCGTGCAGGCTTTCTCTCTCTCTCTCTCTCTCTTTGGCCCGCTGGCCCATTACTTAATCCTTGCCGCATTATGATTCGAGCACACGCAGCTCTAATTGGCCAATTAAACATAAGCCTAGTGCGCCCTCGAATGTCACTCGACACAACCTTAGCGCGTGTTTATTTTTAAAATTTAAAAAACTAAATTATTATCGAGTCAATTGTTATCTACGTGCAGTAACGTTACATAACGGTGACGATGAGTCATTAGGGCAAAGGATTGAAGAATTCAAATAAGAGATGGAGGTGAGATTGAGGGAGAAAGGTTGGTATTGGACTTTAATGACAATCTGGGTTACGCAGTCGACTCGGCAGACAATGGCTACAGTGGGCTAGTAATAATCACTTGGCAGCTCGCGTTGCAGTGACTAATCTGGCAGTGATCGGGCAGTCGAGCTGTCTTGATGGCCGCGCCAACGGCTCGAGCCGATCACCGGAGCGGCCATTTGCCATTAGTCGCAGCCACTATCACGAATCATCCTTTTACCAATTCGTCGGACAGCTTGTGCTGATGCCACTTTGCTTTGGCATCGTCGTTTCCCAATCACACTATCTATCATCATCCTTATTGTCGTCTCGGCGCAATCTAGCAGCGAATTTGGACTCGATCTGCCTTGTTTTGTTGTCCCATCCCTGAACCGTTACTGACGTCAAGTCATGTTCTAATGTTATTTTAATTTGTTTTTCGATCATATCGGCCTAGTGGCTGCTAATAACCTTCAGTTGATAGTTTTATTGGGTTTGTAGCGCATTCAGGCCTTCCGAATTCTACACTTGGCTGAACACTTTTGCTGTGTTTATGTTAAGGTAAATCCTATTTTGGAAGCAAATTGTAGTTTGCGAGTGCGCTGACATAAGCTCACGCTACACTGCTTGCGTGCCTCGCTAGTTTTACTGGGTGGGTTAGAATTAGACCAGGTGAGGCTTATAATTGGATGCTGCCAGTGCCTGCGGGTGGCCATTTGACAAATATATCGCCACACAAATGAATTCACTGAGCATGGAGCCTTCGTCTCGTGATCGATCAACAAGCTTGCGTGCCTCTTGACGACACCAAGTACACTTTGAGAGCTCTAGCTTGGCCAACAGCACTTGCGCGCACCCTGTGATTTTTTTATTCACACGATGAGTATCGTCTTTCTGCATTGATGACACTATTTACATGCTCCGCTGTGTGAGACATTGGTATGTCTCATAAGAGGATTCAATGTGAAATAAATATCTGATTGACTATACATTTCACTCGGTTCGAGTAATACGATTGACTATGGATTGATATCACTCAGTAGATGGCATGGTGGATGACGTAGTAGTCGTGGTAACACGCGAGGATACACAACGGCTGACCGATGATTAAGGAAAACCACACAAACACGTTGCGAGCTGTGCCATTGAGGAATCGTGAGACGATCACTGCAAATGGCACTTGAAGCACCATGCCCACAAAGGCCCAGTAACCAAACATCTTTAGAGGCACAGACACGAGATATTCGTGAAAGATGGCCGACACGACAAAAACAGATAAAGTGACCGTCATCTTCGAATAGCCCTTCTTGAGCAGCGGCACGTACAAGTGGCGTACGCACCAGTTATGTACCGGAATGTTCCAATTTTTCCAAAAGTACTCAACCGACTCAGCATTCCACCAGTCCTTGTAGAACTGGCGATCACCAAAGCGGAGAACCTCAGCGGTCAAGTTGAGCATTGAATGAAAGTATGCATAAAACCAAATTAGCCAGATGACATGGTTTGGAATCTGAAAAAAATTGTTGTGAAACCATTAGATTATAGTTTAGATTATATTCAATATAAATTACCGAAAGTTTAAGCAATCGTTCTAACATTTTGAAATAATCCATTTCTTGTAGAGGTTTAAGTGAGTTATTGATTGTGGGTACCATCCATTGTTGGATCAATGCAAGGTTAAGTTGCAACAAAAACACCTATGGAAGAAAGTAATAATGTAATTTTTAGTATCTTTTCATATGTTAGATGTTCCACTTACCACTTCGAAGAGTCGTTTCATGAGAAAAACTTTTCGAATTCGCTCGGAACGAGGAAAATTGAGTTCGTAACATAAGGTGGGTGCATAGAGGAAGTAGTAGATGTCATAGAAGGTGATGTTATCGGGGTATTGTACCAAGTTGTACTGCATTGGTCCACCGTTCGGCTGCGAGCTTGATTGGCCAAGAAGATTCTGAAAGTCTCCACTCTTATGTCTACGATGAGACATCTTCTTCTGACTCACTCGGCACCAGTAGTTGACTTGGTGATATGAGTAGAGCTTCAGAAAGACTATCGAGTAGAAAAGACTGGAAAGGGAAGCGGATACAACGTGGATCTCAATAGTAAAGTTGATCACAATGGGCCATAGCAACATTGCCGTCAAATTGAGTACTATCAATTGGAATGCACGTAGCGAATTGATCTCTCTCTGATAAGGGGATGCGTTCATCATTCAAGGTGACACCTCATTGTTTCTACTTGTTCACCTACCTTGCTTAACTTAGCTTCAATCAGATAGGAGAAGTAGACAAAAATGTGCAATAGAATAGAGGATGCCAGTGTCGGCCAAAAAGAAGTGTCACCTAAAAAGGTTTGTGCTATTTGTGTGAAGTTGATCAAGATGCCATATTTGATGAGGTTTTCTAACGCCACTCGAAGCGTTGCCAATACCTAATTAGTGAATTGCTTAGCATTAATTATTGAAAGCATTTATCTTTTCTCACCAGCAATATTAGAGCCAGATTGAAAAAACCGCGGAAATTGTTGAATCCACTTGATGAACTGAAGAGAGAGTCTCTGTTGGTGTGAATGCTTGCAAAGAAGTACTGTTAGCTTTGAAACAAGCTTTAATACACCCAAAAATCCAACAAGAACGGGTACACTGAGTGGACAATGTGCACCAAGGACACACAATCTTACGGTTTGTCCGGCTGACTCATGCGAAGAATTTCGAACTGATGGTTCTCATTGGTCAGACTACGCGACCGCTTTCTTTGTCTCACTGTTTGACCTGCTTGAGTCATCTTGTTTACTTCTTCTTCCGAGAAAGTGCAAGTGCAACGAAAACCGTACCAAAGCTTTGAGGTTGTACTCGAAAAATGGCTTGCGCGATGTGCACTTAGTATCAAGTCAAAACAAAAACTGAAATCGATGCCGAGCGTACCCTTATATGCTGTCTGCTCTCTAATCAATTTGTTTTCCAAGTCCCATATCCTTCGATAAGACACTTGCGCTTCACAGGCTATCTGAATTCTGTTAGCGCATAGTTTTACATTGTAACAGTATAATCACTGTGCTGTGAGATAGACCAGATGCGGCTGATTGAATAGCTTGCGGTCATCTTTTAGCCTTTAGTCTTGTCATAAGCTGTCTAGATTCCGAGTAGAGAGTCCATGCTAGTACGTACATTTCTTTGACTTATCTTGTTGAATCACAGTAATGATGTTTTGCTTGATTCCACAGTTAGTAGCAGGCAGATTGGAAGGCTCTAAGAACTAGCTTTCAAGGTGATTCATAATATATAGAAAAAGTCTACTCTGGGTAGCGGGCCTCAACGAATCTGGTCTCATTTGGATGTACATTTGAACTGGTGTACTCACATCGGCTTGCTATTAATAGTTGTATCATGGGAGACGTGCATGTCGGCAGACACACGATAACATGACCACTGATTCGGCAACGCTCCACTCCGTGCTCATGCTCTCACTACGCCGGCAATCGATGATGCTATCGACTTAATGGGCCAATGATCGGCTTTAGCTGCCGTTCATTGTCTCATTGTTTCATGGTTTTTCGAAATGCCATCGAAACATTGCTTCCAGGGGATGAACTAATAATAACTTAGGTACTCTGTGTGCTGAACTGACAGTTGGACTGGTTTGCTTGTCGATTCACAGCATGCTTTGACATCAAGCTTACTTTATTGATAGATTTCTTCCTTAAATTGGTTTCGATAACAACGTTCTTTTCCGTTGTTGTGTGCGCAGAAACACGTGTTTGGACAGCGTCCAAGTTGGTCTCGATATGAGGCACTGATCTGAGGTACCGCCAGTTGTCCTCGCAACACTATGAACTGATGCTGTCACAGTGTGGATCACCCTCATCTCCTATGTGACGATATATGATCAGGCATGGTCGGTGACTAGCCAGACAGTACTTATGAGGCACAAGTGCACTATCGCGCCTTTGCTTTGTTTGTGGATCAGCCTAAATGGTTAGTTGTGAGGAGAAATAGCAATACACAAACTCACAGGCATGCACCACAACTAGATGGTGAAACGTAGAATACAACCGAGAGCGATACCGCACAATCACTGTTATCTAGTGTCCAAGAGACAGCCCAACCTAAGGTATGTCAGTCGCTAGAGGCTACCTGTGACAAAGCACTTGGCTATAGATAGCAATCTGGGGGGACATAGCAGTGTTCACCACTGCCTCACCGTTACCGTTACACATTCAACCCATCCTGATATAACCTCGAATTTGCATCATGTCTTCATGGAAACGATTCAAACAGTGGATGTCTCGCCACTTTGGGTAAAGTTGCCAGTGGCGCTGCTTGTATCTCCAACTCTCAACTCTTGTCTTGCATGTCAAAGATGCACTTCGAGCTATTATCTGAAAGAAGGCGACCACGTGACTGGACCACCAGCAAGACAAGAAAGCACCAAGAAGGAAAAACAGAACAAACCAGCGACACACACAGTGGCTTCTTTGCCAAGTAAACAATCGTCGTCTGAGCCAACATCGGTACAACGGAGTTTCGGTAAGTTATGAAAGAAGCTGGGAGTTATTATTGCTATATATTGATCATTTTTACAGCCAATGACTCCGATGATATTCCATTCATAGATGCTTCTCTTATCAATCTCCCCAAGACAGTTTCTGGTTAGCTTCAAATTTTGTCACTCTTTTGCACTACTAGATGGCAGCACAAATTGCCCAAATCGAATTTTTTTTATTACAATGGTGTTTTTCTGGGGTATGGCTAATTTTTCCAAAGCACTGTGGACGGCAAGACAATCGTCCGCTTACCGCTA
>WURS02054191.1:0-10874 GCA_011762765.2 Rhinocypha anisoptera | reverse complement strand
AGCTTGAGTGTAGTCCTCACCGTGTCCAGAGGCATCTGTGACACCCTACCCCCCACCCCTACTGCTACTGCCAGACATGCTACCTACTGAGCTACCATACCTTCTTAAATAAAAGTAAATTATCATCATAAAATCCTGTCATTTGGAGTTAATAATGAATTTTTGCTTAAAATTTAAGGGAAAAAAAGAATAAAAGTTTGTTGTTGAGACTTGTTTTTTCATTTTCAATTCCAACTTCTGGCCTACTTTAGATTGGATCTATAAGCACTGGATCATAACCAACTTCCAAGCTAGGTGGGACAGCTTAAAATTGTATAGAGCAGGGAAAGAATCAGATACAATGAACTAGAAAAATTTATATCAAGGAAATAATATTATATTTAATTATATATATTTGTTAAAAATATGTTAATACCTTTTTATTTGACAACAGACAGATTTTTAGTTAGCTGCTCTTTTTGAAAGCTCACCGTTTATGATTTTTCCTTTTATATTTTTTTCAATATTAATATTTATTTTTCTGGGGGCATCACTCCTCTGTTCTCCCATGAATAAGCATTTTATTAAGAGCACAAGGTTTCATAACTCTTTTGGGACACACACTAGAGAGGTGTGGGATGGAGCAGTCTTTTCCTGGGATTTTGAAAAAATCGACATCCCATATGTTCCATATACATATGCATATACCTTTCTTTCGTCTGGAAATTCTAGTGATACTCACAGAAAGGTCGAATGGGATGGTGAGTCCAGAGATAAGTCCTCTTGATCGGTGACAGATAGCTGTCCCTCAAATAGAAGGGTGAGTGCAGCCAAGTGTATGGAGAATCAAAGGGGCGAAGCTCTGGGTACTCGTGCCACCAGGGATGTCTGACTCCCAATCCTGCCCAAACAGGGGGGTTGTAAAGGTCAATCAGAGGTCGCTTGGTGATTCCACCCTTTGTGTAAATGGGTTGACCTGCCAAGGAAGAAGAGAGAGATGAAGTGAAATGAAAATTAACTTTGTAAGTCTTGACAGGAGATCACTTAGAAATTGAAAATTAAATTCACTGAGAATGGCGTATCGTGGTGAAATTCCACAATGAAACAATATAGAAATTATCATTACATGGAAATATGCAAAGTGATAATTTCTATACTGTTTCACTGAAATTTGAGTTTTTCACTCTTTCAACCTCTAGAAGAAGTCAACAGCAGTGAAGCTCCTACCTAATACTAGCCTCACTGCTTTAGCATAACAATTTTTTTGGTAGGCTTTCCTTAAAGTTCACTCTCAGCACAAGTTAAGTAATAAGGATGCTCAATGAATGAGTAAATAATGAAGTCTGTATTTCTTCACCAACCATATGCTGCAAACTCCTTCACACACCAACTTCGAATGAGTAAATATTTGGAGACTTCATTCTCAAGAGTGTGTCAGATGAATTGCAACACCCAAACCCACTTCAGAAAATATTGATGTTATATGGATTTAAAACTCACATGAATTGTTGTGGTACCTGGTTCCACAACTTGGTGCTTGAGGAAGGAAGATGAGCTCAGATGTGAGGTTTTTAAGATTTGGTTGTGGCAAAGAATGGAGAAAATTAAATGGATGGAGAGAAAAACAAAAGAAGTGTTAGGTTTGGTAGGTACAGAGAAGTGGTTATTAGGGTAAATCCAAAGAAGGTAGGAAATGTGGATATAAGGGGTACTCAGAGGTTGTTGAAGACTGTAATAGAAAGTATGTATGTAGAATTATGGGTAATCAAGGACGAATTAGGGATTTTAGGTGGAATAATGGTGGGTAGGAATGTTGGTGTGTGGAGGTGAAAAGGTATTTATTGTTGGGTGGGTTATGTTTGTTATTTATTGAGTTATATATTGTACCTTAACTGGTAGCTTATCAATCATCATTGTCTGGAAAACAATTCATTGTTCCAATTAATATTGATGAGAGATTTCAACTTTAGGCATATTCTCGGTGCACTCAACTCTATATCATATCTTATGAGACAGGGTAACCCTATCTATTATGAAAGTACGGATTTCTTGATAATAAATCTCTTTTGAGAGTGTCATTAATTTGCTGATTGTCAGGGCTCTATAATTTCTTTGATAATGGAAACTCAATGAACTCTTTCCAATGGTATCATGAATTCACAAGAAAACATTAAACATGCATGCTTACCATGTGCATTGAATGCGAAACTTAAAAAAATTATTTTCTTCTCAACTGAACCTTAGTAAAAATTCCAGTTAATGCATATGGTGCAAAAATCTAGCAACCCTTAATATTCTATGCAATCGATCTCTTAATGTCGTTTATAGATATTCATATGTTGTGTAGAAGGCTTTTTGCCAGAGGGGAGGAACATTAAAGGGTCGGCATGACATCACAGTTGAGAGGAGGGAATGAACGTCTTGACTTACCAGCGTAGTTAAAGGCGACTTCCTTCTCCTTTGGTGACAGGGGCTTCGGTTTCCACAAGTCCATCGCCTTGGGGTAGTTCAGATGGTGAGAGAGGGGGTCTGGGGCGTATTTGCGGGGATAGAGGCTGTCCAGGTTGGCCATCCTCCTCATGTGATCCTCCCATGCCTTACTGTAATAACCTGGAGTCAAAGAGGAACGCATCTGGAATGAGATTTGGTGACAGTGTGGTGTGGGCACTGGTCAAGGGAGTAATTTAGTTTTGGGTACGGTGTGTGACCAAGGGAAGAGGAATATAAAGAAAAAAAGCAAAGCAGAGGTTCTGAAGTTGTGAGTAGAGAGGGAAGAGAGAGAGATATTTTTGGCGTCCCGGGGGCAAATCTTGGATACCATTTGGCACTATCTCTCACGGTCACGACAAGGCAAAGGTATTATGAAAATCCTTTGTTGTTGTAAGTGGAAGCGCGTGGTTCGAAGTTTTCTTTTGCTGCGCGGGCAAATTTCGTGTAATTTAGTGATTTGGTTATTGAATATAATCGAGACGGAAGATATTTCGAATTAAAGTATTTTCCTTGATCGTCAGGTTTGCTTCGCCTTTGATCACCTTTACCGTCTAGTTTTCACTTCATGTGGAGTAACATACGTACTTATGGACTTGTTCACCACAACAGCTCAGTCATTAAGGTCACACGAACTCGACCGCTCAAATATATCACGGGAACGCTTTAATCATTAGATACCCTAAAGAAAATCTTTCTCACTTTTTCTAAGAGATTAACCTTATCGCTGGTTTTCCTAAAATTAGCTAACCGAGGACATCTTTGTTAGCTATAATACACGAAAATGAATAATGCCAAAATAGGAAAAGTAAACATTTTGCCTTTGCTCAAAGACTACGCGATGCCTTTGATACTAATCGGTTTAGTCATCGGGGAGTCTCACTTAATGTCATACGACACGATTTCGTTTTAATTCGTCATGCCGTGCTCCTTTAGTCCATATAATTGTTTTTAATTTTGGCAATCATGCACGACCTTTCTTAACTCTTCATGTAATTATTATTACTTTCCCTTGGCATATGTAAGCTAAAGCTTTCAGTAACTGCGTCGCAAAGTAAGGTGTGAGAAAACTAATTGTGTACTTGTATGCTTACTGGTATGATTACAATTTATTTTAGCACTGTCAGAGATCTTTAGGTTTGCAAAATACGTCAATTTGAAATATTCTAGCTGATGAATAAAATCCATTGTCGGAATATTTTACAAAATTTATTTTTCCGTTTTCAAAATTTTGCCTCATTTGTCTCGACAGTTAATGTTCCATCCTGTAGAGTATAGGTGGCTCTTATGGTCCACGAGATTTTAGTTTTTGCTAGTCTTGGGCAGCATTATAAATCTCAATGAATTCCTGAACTTAGTGGTTATATGCTTTGAATTTTTAATTCTACTTCTAAATTCTTTCATTCACTCAATGGAGTACGAACTGCCAATCAAAGTATCAGTTCAAATCTGCCTCCTTTGGAAAATTCCAGGAACGATATCCTATATTCAATTTTTGTTCAGGATGCAGTTTCCCTTTAGAATTAGGAAGAATCACAGAATTAGGAAGAAAATAATCTCGTTGAAATTTCCTAGTGTGGCTGCACATCACTCCAGCTCCTTTTTCAAAATTATTTTCTTGCTTTTAACAAAATTAATGTAGCCGCTACCATGGGGAATCGTGATTGGCTGGTCACGTCACATGACAACAGTCGAGCGCCAATTCAGGTTGGTACTGAAGTTTTGTTGATAATGCTTATCGGACGCGGATATAACGAGGGTTCTAATCGTATTTATAGTAGTTTGTGTTGTTTAATCTGACATCTCTTCGGAAAATTAGAAATTCAAATATATTCCATCATAATAAGCATATTGAAAAATGAAAGAAGGAATGGTGAAAGTGGGGGGTAACTAAGAACCTGTCGAACTACTCCATCATTCGGCTTGGTTGTGTCCTGTCCAAGATCGAACAATTGATCAACTTCATAAGGTAACTTCACATATTATTACATAGATTTTTGTTCTACTTATATGGCATTTTACGTTGTGTTAGTAGTTGTAGGTAGACGCTTTGGTTACGGAGAACAAGAACCTAGGTCATATCCCGGAGAAGTTTTTGTGAATCTCCAGCTTCATATAAGATGTGTGGCAAAGAGCTAATGGTAAACGTCATGAAATCTTCTTCCCAAGCATGTAGGGCTTACTATGAGGTGGTTTCTAATCTCGATTGAACCAACTTGCGGGTTGAATACTATTATTATGCGAAATGTGTACTCACTTGGGTTTAGTACCGACAGTAAACTGTGAAATAATCAAGAAATAGGATCATGTAGCTTTAACTAGTTTTTCTCTTGGCGTTACTTTCTACTCTATTAATTCCGTGGAAATGACGCAGGCATAGGCAGCCATGTGGTTTATTTAGAGAGCCAGATTTATTGGTGTATACCATGACTTTCAGTGATTTAAATTTCGTTTTTTATTGATGAACTAAACGGAATTATATCAAATGTCGAAAGTGAGTGCAATTAACAGTAAGTTATCTGTCAAAAACTTCACTACTACGTATGGTTTCTCATACATTTCCAAGCATGCATTGATACACTCTTCCAGCCTCAACTGGAGCGAGGGATGTTAGGACAGTAGCCACCTGGACAAATTTGTATCTACAGCCGGCCAATCATATGCTACTGCAATACACCTAAAGTGGAAAAGTTGTCATCACTTTATAGGTAATTCATACAATCTTACAAATTGTTATTACAATTACAATCAAAACCATCTTTCACACTTTTTGAGAAAGGAAGAAGATGAAATGATTGTGGTGGCTAATTAGTAAAAATCGAGTCCTGTAGTTCAGTCCTATTTCCATAAAAATAGAAAATTTTATTCATTATACATATGTATGTAGGCATATATACATATATATATATATATGTGTGTGTGTGTGATTATTTCTAAATCTAGGGATTTGGCCAATTACAACTCCAATTATTCCATTGCCGACGTTTCGATTTATTTATAAATCATCATCAGGGCAATTTAGTTTTTACATAGTCAATGTGACCCGGATTTCGTTCTTTGCATCTTATAACGAACTCCGTTTGCATTGAGAAGTTGAGTTCGTTACAAGATTGCGTTTCAGTTTGTTACAACTAAATTGCACTGATGATAATTTATAAATAAATCGAAACGTCGACAATGGAATAATTGGAGTTGTAATTGGCCAAATACCTCGATATAGAAATAATCACATATCTTTCTGTGGCCGAGAAGTAACATTTACGATATATATACATTCTTACAGAAGTAACCGCCATTTGGCGAAAATGCAGCATTCAAATTATAGTAATTTAGGAAAAGGGATAGGAACACATAAAAGGACGAATATATATACATATATATGTATAGGTGAAAACAATGAAACAGCCTTTCGGCGATGCACAAAATGTGTAGCAGATAGACAGGAGACGGACAGAAACAAACAGAAAGAACTGCACAGTTAAAACTTACGCAATATTTCGAGCATTTCAGCTCGTCTTCAAGCTCTGAGTCTACCTTAAAGCTTGAGGACGTGCTGAAATGCTCGAAATATTGCGTAAGTTTTAACTGTGCCGTTCTTTCTGTGTGTTCCTATCCGTCTCCTGTCTATCTTCTACACATACATATGCATGTATGTATATATATATATATATTTCTACATACAAGCACACAGGTTAATGCGAGCGAGCGAGTGAGAGAGAGAGAGATGGAATATGGGCAAAGTAGTAATGGTTGGAGGAGGAAGGTGGAAGAACGGGGTGAAAAAGAGATAAAGGCTCTGAGTTGGAGAGTGAGGGAGGAATATGCGTGCGATACCTCGCCTCACCCTCCGTTGAACGACAATTCATGTCGCGCTGAACAAGAGATTACACCCACGGCTTGCGTATTTATGCGGACTTCAACGTCGACTCGTAACGAGAAATGGTAATGTCGAGGCGGTGGGCGAGAGAGAGAGAGAGAGAGAGCGCGCGAGAGGTTGTAGATGGAAAGAGAGAAAGGGGGAGGGAGGTTTCACATAAAGGGATCAAGGGGACGAACAAATGGTTGGAGGAGCGTGCTCGCCGTGCTAAAGAGATTTAATGTGGAAGGGGCCGAGCGGGAAGCGGCGCATCTGCTGGCGCGCGCGCGCGTGTGTGTGTGGGTTGGCGGTGGATGAGTTTTGTAGGTTTTCACTTGGTTTTTTTTCCGCTGTTCATTGCTCATATATATGTATTAGTGCACCAACTAAAGTGTGGGTGTACGTGTGCACGAGTGTGGGTTTTATTTATTTTTTTTCTCATCGTCCCCGGGAGAGAGAGAGGGGAAGAGAGAGGTCTCCTGTGTGTCGGGAGGGACGGAGGGGGGATGTGAACGAGGGATAGTCGAGTTGAAATTGGTCGGCGTCGGGGAGGAAGCAAGCACCCCCAGGAGGATGGGGGAGGGGGTGGGCGGAGCGGGGGGGAGTAGCAGTCGATGGGGGTGCTGGGATCCTCGATCGGTGCATGCATCGGAGCGCGGGACCCTTTTGCCGCGCCGTGTATGTCAACGTTTGAGTTACGCGTCAAGTGTGTGTGGGAAGTGGGCTTACTGGAAAAGTTAGGGTGGGAAACCCACGCTGAACGAAGGATGAAGTACAGGTTACATCTTTTAGGCAGATTTCAGGAGGATCATTTCAAGGATGAGATCAGAAATATATTACAGGCACCGACATACTATGGTAGATTAGACCACGTACATAAAATCAGAGAGTTAGGATGCCGAACAGAGAGATATTAAATGTCATTTTATCCTCGTAAAGTTAGATATCAAAATAAATATAATCATATATCCGGAATAATCAATCGGGGTAGTTAGTGTATATATATATATTTTTTTCTTGCTTGCATTTAAAATGTAGTTCGTCGTCTTGACCTTGCATTTTGTAAGGGCATTTTTTAGTTTTTATGCATGCTTTTTGCGAGCGGTGTGACATTGTTCAGCATGCTTTGTAGTTCTCGTTTTAGGTTTTGCATAATGGTTTCTTCTTCTTGTGCGTTTTGCATGACTTTTATCATGTGCATTGAGAGTGCTTGTGAATGTATTTTGGTGGCTCACCCCCTGCCACACGCCCTTGTTGCGGTTTGCAGGGTATTATATAGATGTAGAAATAAATTCTTTTATATATTTAAGATAATAAGTACTTTATGTTAAAAAAAACCGAAGCAGTACGCCTAACTGACATACGCAGACAATTTTTAAATTGGTGTTATTTAAGTCAGTGATATTAGTAATCGAAATATTAAATATTGTTGATATACAAGTATAAACGATTTATAATATATGGAACTACTATTTTATTTTCATTAGAGCAGTGCAGCATAACTCGTGAGGAAATTTGGGTAAACTGGAGATCTGTTTTAATTTAACTATATGTAGAGAGATTTGACTGTTCTTGTCCTAGGCACCAGTCAGAGGGCCCTTAAACTGACCCCGGTGGAAGGAGAATAATGGGACTGGAATCAATATGAACAGAGAAAAAAAATAAAGGTAAAATGAAATAATAAATGTGTCATAAAGTAAAACATTGCCAGTAGACCATGATAGTGTCAATTCTAACCTGCTATTCAATGGTATCTTATACTGATATTAAACCAATTAGCATATAACCTGTTACAGATTTCAATAATCGGCATTAATGGCTGCTCGGAAGACGCTGCACACAATTAAAATCGCTAATTTTTGCTAGACTGTCAGTCTTTTTGTAACAGAAGGAGAAACCGCATTATCCACTTAGCCCCTATTTCCTCGACTGTTTCGTTTATGTCATCCAATGATTTAAGCTCTCATAAGCCCGGTTCCCCTTCAATGTATGCCTAAATGATCTATTAATGAACTTCCACGACCGGAGGGAAGCTAATTAAAAATGTGATTGAAGAGTTAGGCAATCATATCCGCTTACAAAGCCTCAAAAAGCAAACAAAGCTCACGTAGGTTTAGACATGCAGTCAAAAATACTATAGATATCGGGGATAATTCGGATATTTTATTCAGAAAATTAAATAGAATTCCACTGGAAGTTAGGTGATATTACTCATATTTATATAGAAGCCAATATGAAGGATGAAATAGATTTTACCCTTGATTAGATTGTTGACAAGATAACCTAGGATATATTGTCAACTTTACGAGCACATAATTGAAATAAGTGATAACACTTCAATTTTGAGCATGCTCACCTCGAACAATTACATATGAAGAATAAATCATGGGGGATACAACTGGATTGATTGCCTGATTTGGTTAACTAAGGAGTACGTACACTGGAGAGTCAGGAAGCAAATACAAAATTAATGTATGGGACAAGACGCATGTCATGTGGATAGGAAATGAATCCTTGGACAAGGGACAAGCAGTGAAACAGGAAAGTTTTTTTTCTCCAACTGTCCGTAATAGGACATTATGTGATTAAAATACATATAAATATAAACTAGATTATCTCAGGCTTGAAATTAATCTTGACAAATGAAGACCACTGGGTTTATTTTCACAACTTTATTTACGGTACAAATAGTTTCGCGTATAGGCGTCATCATCTGGTTCAAATTTTTCTATAGTCCAGGTATACTTTTTTAAGAAGTTATTGTACCTGATTATGACGCCTATGTGTCGAAACTAGTTGTACCGAAATAAAGTTGTGGAAGGATGCCCAGTGTTCTTCATTTGACAATGGCATCTGAATATTTTCAATTCAATAATAGAATAACCATAGGCGAGAGGATAATGGAATGCTTTATATTCGGCGGTGATCTAGTATTAGTTGTATAAGTTACAGAAGATTTTAAGAAAATTTTTATCAGATGAACCTTGTGGAAGAAAGTTAAGGCCTGATAATAAAATCGACAGTTATCGTGAATGGCTCGATGGTTTTGGTAAAACTGCAGCTTCAATATAAAACAGCATCCTAACTTTGTATTTGCCCTTCTAGAAATTAAAAAATTACAAATACACTGTAATTTCACAATTTTTGGTGAAATTGCAGTGTATTTGTATTTTTTTAAATTCAAGATGAAAGAATTTCACATAGTTAATCCTGAAAATATCGCTGATATCAAAATTTTCCCTTCTACAAATTTTCCGAACATGTTTTTCCTACGGCAAACCTTTCGTTAGTGTAACTTTTAAATATTTCGTACACGCTTAGCTAGTAAAATTTGTTTTTTTAACCCTGTAAAAGTTTTCGCGTGTTCTGGACTTTCTGCAAAAGTCCAGATTTTTTCCCGCGCTTTTTCAAAATTAATTCTAAACTCCCATATTTCACACCAGTTTTTAATCACATTTGGGTCCTTCCACAATGAGTCCGCTTCACTAGAGATATCCCTGTATACTAATGCATCAACAGAAAAGAGGCCTAGATTCCTGTTGCCCACATTGTACATGTTGTACACGACTATTTGTAAGGTGAGTACATAAGTAAAGGACTCTGGAAGTGAGAAAGAAATAGTTAAGGAATAGATATCTTATGGGAAAATTAATTAATTATTCCATAGCATTGAAATCAATATGAAGAAGGTGAAGGGCTTGGGTCGTGTTATTGTTTGGCTGAGAAAAGTGGGTCCTTATAATGACAAGAAAGTAGGTGATAAAAAGAATTTAAAATATGACTTCGGAGAAGAAAATTACAAAGTGGTAACAAAGATGGTAAACTAGGAAAGAGCACTGACCTTATTGATAAACAATATATAATATAAAAACTAATATATAGTCATATATATATATATATATACATTATATCTCTATGTACATATTAGAAGCCATATAAGATAACACTAACAAATTTCTAGATGAAACTAGAATGAGAAACTTGGGAGTTATAAGAGATGTGAAATATGGGAGTTAGAATTAAATTTGAAAAAGTGCGTAACGATGAGCTTTTTGAGGTAATCCAGAACACCCGAAAACTTTTACAGCGCTAAGGAAACAAGTTTAACTAATAGAGGAAATAGTTTTCGGCCTGACTTCGTGGAACTGCTTCATGATTAAATGAGACACCAACTTTGAAATTCCACATAAAAATCCTTTCCGTTCCCCGCTTCCCGCTTTTTCCCCTTTTAGATGATATCTTTATGGACAATTTGGAAAGGGATCTGTTTTCATGTGGCCACCCCCTTGTGAAAAATGTATTTTGTCGCTTAGATACGTGGACGATATTTTTTTTGTGTTTGGTCGGGTACTAGGAGACAATTAGAAAATTTCATGGGTTTACTCCATAGCATGGACAAATCCATCAAATTCACAATGGATAAGGAAAATGAAGGGACACTCTACTTTCTAGACATCGCCATCTCCGTTTTAAGACAGAAGTTTGAATTTTCCATTTTTAGAAAGAACACTTACACAGATCAAATCATCCACAATAAGTCGAGACACCACTA
>WURS02054181.1:0-10875 GCA_011762765.2 Rhinocypha anisoptera | reverse complement strand
CATATATTAGCTATAATTAACATGGAGAGAAACTACTTACATGAAAAAAAATTCAATGAAAAAAGAAAATATATGTCACGCGGGAACAAAATAAATTAACTTTTAATTTAAAAAATCATGCAAGATAATATACATATACACACCAGTTGCTCTAAACATTATCTCCGACCGTGTGGTGATATTTATTTTGGTCACTAATTGTCTGTGGAAAAAATGACATTTTATATCTATCTGTTCAACAGTCTATCTCTCTGGTTTTATGTACGTGGTCTATTCTATCGTAGTATGACGGGGATTGTAATATATTTTTGGCTTCATCGCTGAAAAGATCTTCCTGAAATCTGCATAATATATTTAACCTGTACCTACGCTCGACAAGGGGTTCCATACCTAATTTCTCCAATAACCTTATTACACTCTACTCGAGGTTTTCTGCTGAACTATGTGGAAATCCATGATCACTGGAAAATGAAAACTTATAATACTGAGTAATATTTCACATAATTTTATTCTGTTTCAGACTCATAGGCGTCACACCAAATTACGAAAAAAGTTCAGTTCACGTGTAAAGAGGAAAGGAAAGAGGCTTCAATTTTTTCTAGACGTGGCACTGCTTAAAAGTAACAAATTTTCGAACTTTCAATTTTCAGCAAAGGCACAAACAACCATAGACAATGTGATCCCTTCCCGTTCCCGCCATCATCCGTCACAGGTTTCCTCTTTAAGAGGCTAGTATGTAGACATGCATTTCTCTGGGGAGAATTTCGACAGACAAGTGTAAATCATCAAACAAATAGCAGTTGGCAACGGTTAGAATGTGAATGTAATTGAGAAGATGCTACGGATGCTAAACATCGAAAAAATAAAAAATAAAATAACTTAGAAAAGGTACTTGATGATGACGCCTATAATTCGAAATTAGTCGTATCCTCACAATTAATTTCTGTGGAATAATATTTGGTGTTATGAGTTTTCATTTCCAGATAGAAGAGAGAGGTTTCGGTGAAGAAGGGAGAGAGGTTGGGTTTCAAGAGGAGAGAGGGGGTGTATTCCAGGGGAGAGTGAGGTTGGGTGTTATGGAAAGACTGCGCCCACCTCAGCAATGGGAGTGCAATTAACCAACCCTCCGTTTCATTCAACCCGGCGGTGCCCATTGAATGGGGATCGTCCCATTCTGTCCTTCTGTCTGTCCCTCCCCCCCTCCCCCCCGCGCGTCCCTACCGTTATCATGTCCCTACACCCCCACCTACCAACGCGGATTCTGTCCCGTCCCTCGCGACAGGAGGTCGGCTTCCACACGAGGATCCCCACGGGGAAAGGAGACAAGGGAGTTACGCAAGGAGGGTAACGCCCCCAGTGCTACGCCGACCCCCTCCAACCCCACGACTCGAATCGGACGCCGAGGGTGGACGCGAGATCGGAAGAGTCCCGACAGTAAAGGCATTCGGCCGCACTCGAGTCCAAGCACGGTGGGGATCCCGTCGGCCACCCATCTCACGCCCATGGGAGGGATAACCAGAGTAGTGCTGATGGATACCGGTCAGGATAGGGCGAGGGTAAAATACACGCAACACGCGGGGTTACGCCTTCACATTTTCCTTCAAGTTTCCCGCAAGAGCCAGTGAGGGAAGGAAGGCGTTCGGGATGGCAGCAACATCGAGACAATAAAGAAAACCCGAGATGGGATAAAAATAATGCAAGGGAAGGAAAAGTCAACCGACGTCTCCCCTCCTCCCCCTACATCATTCCACCCCTCACCCGAGGTGGTGGGCGATTTATTTTTTGCCGCCAGATCCCCTCGTGCAGATTTCGACGGAGAGAGGGAGGGGTGGGGGCGGGGGGAGGGGGGGTTGCGCGCGTTGGGGATCCTTCGTGGGAGGGAACGCAGTAAAGATCCTGGCCATCTTCCACTTGAGCGGCATCTCATATCTGTCGGGGGGAGGTGGGGCGGAATTACTGTTACAAGAGAAGAGTGGAAGGGGGAGGGCGCGAGGGGTTGGAGGGTGAAGGGGAAGAAGGGGGGAGGGGGAGGTGTGAGGGCTGGTGTGTGGAGTGGAAGGGCCGAAATTGGTTTTTCCCTTGATGTAATTGGATATCTCATTTCTTTCTTCATCGACAAGGCGAGAGGGGGGAGTGGGGGTGGGGGGAGGAGGGGAATGGGGCGAAGGGGAAAACTCGTGGGAGAATATATTGGCTTTTTATTGAGGGGATTATTTAAAAAAAAGCGACTCTCAAAGTCTAGCTTTACAGCCCGCGGGAGGTCCGTTTCATATATTTCGAAACAAGTGAGGCTTAAAAAAATGTTCCGGAACAAGTGATGATGACCTGGTGGCAAATGGGTCACCATTCAGAATCCGTGCCGCTGTGAGGAGGCTATCATGCTGACGCTGGGATTAGCACGGATGAACACAACGAGTAAGATTGCCTCCGCAATACAGAGAGGTGATGTGGTGCATCAATAAAGTAGTTATCGAAGGTTATGAAGGGCTTCGCGTTGATGATGTTGTCGAGAGAGAGCAGCAGCGAAGGTTCCCAACGCAGGCGACGGCGAGGGGGAGAGAAAGTGCTGTGGTCACTCTGACGCCTGTTGGATAAAAGTGTTGCATTCGGGAGACGGGGAGAGGGATTCCCTTAGGGTACATTCTCCCTCCCAGTGGCGACATATGGACCAGTGGTTCAACCTGAGGTGGGAAGGGAAAAGGTTCTTAGTCTTTCCAAAATAATGACAAACTTCAGATACAAATAGGTTCGACATTAAACCTGGATTAACCAGGATACGACCTGAAGTCATCTTTGTGATTTTCAACAATATGACTGATTACCGGTTAAAATCGATTAGCATAACAAAAGTGAAAATTTTTAATGGCACAAGACTACTAATTACGAATTTTTACCAATTAATCCCTTTACCTTATTTCTTAATTGAACCTCTAATTAGACTATTTTTCGTCGTCGGAGGCGAGGGATTAAAAGCTTAAATGTCATGATAATTCCAAAAAAAGGAAATGAAAACAAGGACTGGGGAAACATATATTCATGAAAATAACGTTGTCTGTGAATAAACAATTAAATTACATTTCCTGCTAAAATACTGGCGGCCATTTAATCACCATAACTGGAAAAAGCCAAATATTATCTTCGTGTAAATACTTCATCCGATATAATAGTTTGATTCACCTTAATTCTGAGACATAAGTTGTTGATAAGGTATTGGGAAACATGTTAAATACATCTTCACGGTGCATACAGCTTTACACTTTCAGTTAATCTTTTCTAAATCAATTTTCCATGAAAATATCCTTAAATGGATTCATTTATAATATACTTTATTCACTGTTAATTCTAAATCAGATGACTTTAATACGAATAAATCCTTCTTCCTACCTCAGGCATCATTATCTCATCCACTACTTTAGTTACTTTGGAGAAGGATGGTCTCCCTATTGATCTTTGAGTATGACACACTAACATCGAATTGTCAACTGGATCATTAAAAATGTGAGAGGAAAGCCAAAAGTCATTTTTCATAAGCCACGAAAAAATTGATGGACTTATTTTAAGACGCGTGGAATTCAAAATGCGCCACAATTCGCACTAAAACCTCGACTTCACTTCCGCCGTGACTTCCGTCGGGACCGTCACCGGCACGGGATTGGGTAACTCCTCTGACATCATTATTCCCAAGGATCAGAAGAATGAAAAACCTGCGCCAAAAAGTTAAGCCGGTGAAACAAGATTCACTCCCTCCCATGGGGCGTAAAATTTTAATTCCTTCATCTGAGACGTGAATTAAAATTTACGCCGGGCCGCGTACATAATTAACAGGGATGCTGACTTTCTCTCTCCTTCACTCTCTCTCTCTCTTCCTGTCCCTCGCATCATGCATCCGACTCCAATTACGTGTGTGCAACTGCCGGCGGTCCAGAAATCACCTCGTTAGCCGGGGGCCACTCTAGGTCCCCCTCCCGGATCCCTATCGCCCATATCGCGGACGTGCAGGCACACACACACGGCCGACCGACTCCTCCACTACGGCCTCATCAAACGGCGGCGGGTGATGCGGACGCCTCTCGCCGACGGCCGACTAATCATCAAGCTGTTCCCAACTACTTTAAAACCGTCGAAATTTGTGACCACCGCATTTCCTTTCCGACAGGAACAATATACCATGTACCATGTTTGACATCACTGTCATGCTCCCTCTCGGAATGAGCAAAAGTTTGACCTCGGGGCTATTTCATAAACGAATCTTCATACCAACACATCAGGGTATGTTGTGCCGTGTGTTGCCATTTCTTTATACGCGCGCAACGCAGGGCCGACCAATCAGACACGTTGTGTCCGATGCTGCTGCTTGCCGCCGCTCGATCCGAGTAAGTGGTACAGCTCTGCATTACTCACCGAGTTATTCTGCAACTTCGACCTATCCCGCAAGGTCATCTTCCTGCCGTTAGATTAATCTTCCAACCGGACCGCTGTAGCAACTGACCCTTCCCACCATGATAAATTGTTAACCCTGAGGAGGGGTTCATCTCCTTGGTATTGTATTATAAATTTTCGGAAGAACTAATCAAAAAAGTTGCTACGACAAGAGAGGAATATGCTTAGTAGAGTATTTGGTCGAGTCTATAAGATACAGATGACACGGCAATCTTAGCGGAAATAAAATATGTTTTCACCATAAAGTTTTGAAATCTAATTATAATATTTGTCAAATATGGAATAAAAATTAATGAGAAGAAAAACAAGTGAGTGGTTCAGGGTTGAAAAGAAGACAATTATGATAAGACTGGAAGATAAACGCATTGAGAAGGTGGAGGGATTCAAGTGTCCAGAAAGAATGTTAATTAGGGATAAAAAATTTAACTATTCCAAAAAAGTAATCCACTCCGTGGGCCTTTGAGAAAGAACCTACCGAAGCTCCTTGCAGGGAGCGTGTTACTATATGGAGTGGAGTTATGAGCAATCAAAAAAGGGAGCGAGAAAAGCAGAAATCCTTGGATAACATGGCAAAACCTTTGGTAAACAGGGCGAAATACGGGAGTCATGTAGGAAGAAAAAGTAGTAGTATGTTTGTTTATAGGGTGCTTCGACGGCTATGGTCATTTCGCACCTCTTCAATACATAGAAAAATTCTTCTGGACAAACACAACAACCATGCCCTGGGTGGGATTCGAACCCGCGACCTTTGGGTTAGCCGGCGAGTACGCTACCCACCAGGCTAACCCGCTCGGCTAGTAATAAAAAGTTGTGCTAACCTTGCTTCGGATATGTTTTAGATACAATTCATAATAATTATTATTGTTATCGGCTGCATTTGGAAAAATTTAAGAGAGCATCGACGTTTTGTATATACAATCCCTAACACTACAACTGTTCCATTCACCCCTTACGTTATACGAGCAGTAAGTTGGAAAAAACTATTAACAGTCACTTAAGGGCGATTTTAAGAATGTAAACGATAGAATATTCATGATTGCAACGGAGGAAGTGATTCTAGGTATTTTCGTTCCTCCCAGAGCGACTTCGGCTGATTTTGAGAACAAACACCGGAATGATTACACCGCAGTCAAATCAAATTTAATATTACAGAGAGCATTCAAGACAAATGTCAACTTTTGGGGAGTAAAATTCTTTGAAATTCAATTCAATCATTCCTAAGCAGTACACGGAACATGGGTAAGAAGGCTGGAGAGGTGGGCAAATAAAAGAGACTCGGGCGGACGCCACCCTTTTAGGGAATTGAGGTGAGGCTGGAGGGTGGGGGCGGGGCGCTCCCGGGAGGTCTGAACATCCGTGAAAAAAGGGCGTCCTCCACTGCTCACGCGAACACTCCCCCCGAGTGGTCAACACCGCACGAAGCACGCAGG
Source organism: Rhinocypha anisoptera (assembly GCA_011762765.2). Classification (NCBI taxonomy): domain Eukaryota; kingdom Metazoa; phylum Arthropoda; class Insecta; order Odonata; family Chlorocyphidae; genus Rhinocypha; species Rhinocypha anisoptera. The sequence continues at coordinate 5,005 of WURS02054181.1, read as the reverse complement.
AGCCGGCGGTATCGCTGGGGGCTACTCGTCCGGTGAGAGGCACGGCCGTGTCCCGAAAGGCGGTCACGGTGACCCATGACAGGGTCTCGCGGGTCCATGCTGGGACTCACTTAAGCTTCGGGGCTGACAGAATCGGGGGTGGAGGCGGTGAGGGGAGGGGAAGAAAGGAAAGAGGGGGTGGGATCGGTGGAAGCGAAGGTTCCATGTCACGAGTCCCCGACCGGGAGTGAACCACAAGTCCTGCGCCATATGGGGACAGCAGCACGAGGTCAGGAAAGTGACCCATGGGGAAACCTGAACATGTTTTCGGTATGGAGACTAGAACAGGTAGCCGAAGCCAAAACTAACTTGGGAGTATCACTTCATAAAACGTACATAAAACCTACGCTGCTTAATAAAACACGTACGCATGCGTAGTTCTCGAACTTTCCGAGTTGGCGAATTTAGCATTTCTAGTGACCGTCGAGCGGCGGACTCGCGTTTAAATTTGTAAACCGAATGGCGTAATCACTTAAGGAATATTATTGATGCTATGCAAACTGCGTATATCAACCCATTCCGCAACGCATGTAATATCATTTAAAAATTATCTCAATAAAAATACAGCGCGCTGCGGACTCTCGATTTACGGCGTTTTGCGCAAGCTCTTTTAAATTCAATTTTTCTTAATTTTATATAATATCATCTCTCTTTTATCTCCTCGAATAGTACCCCTACTATTTAGATAAAAAAACAAAACCAATTACATTAAAAGATTTTCAGAGGAAAATACTACCTATTACCTACTACTATATTACTACCTACTAAATAAATTAGCAAGGCCATTTCAGTCATTTCGTCAATTTATTTTCGGGGAGACGAGTTAACATGTGTAAATGTATATTGAAAATTATCTCATATCACTTGAAAAGTGATTCAAATGAAGGCTAAACTAAAAATACATAAGTATGCAAAGGAGAAAAATTAAAGATACATGGCAAAACTAACGCTAAATCGGATAGAAAATCAGGGACACTGTCAACTGTCTTCGAGTATGAAATAGTGGCGTTGAAGATTGAAGCTGATTTTTAAAAAAATATTCTTTCAAATATTTTGTAGTAAGAGGCAGTTGTTTTCTAGTGTAGATGCGATAAATGTTATGTTTTTACAAAAGAAAAAAGTTGCAATGATTATATAATATTGACAACCTTATAACTGAATAAATTTAAGTGGAGTATTATCACAAGTATGAGTAAAAAAGTTTACTCTTCGTGCCTGCGTATAACGTTAGCAAAGAACAGAGCAATTAATGATGCACGCACTGTGAGCCCTTATTCAAAACAGAGTAATCAGCGGTTCGGGAATAAAATTGAAGGGCTCAAGGTAGAGAGAGAGAGCGAGTGGAGTCACCAATTCAATGCAGGGCGAGCTTGGTAACAAGAGACGCGCATCAACACGTTTATCTACGCCAAGTAGTATCCACGCCGGCGGTGATGTTCCAGCGGGCTGAAAAGTGCGAGGGAAAATTCAATAAATGAGCTCAGACGTCGCGAGTCCTTGAAGCATGCACGAATGACTCCCTCCCTCCCTCTTTAGAAACTCTTCGAAACTTGACCCGTTTGATCTTGACAGTGAGGAGCGAGAGATATATAAAGAGAGGGAGAGAGGGATGAAGGACTTTCGCGCGAGTGACTGAGAAGGTGACAAAAGGGGGAAGAAACAAGGTTTATCAACCGCAGTTCTTGGTTATCCACGTCCCATTTGTACATCCTGCATATGCGCGTTTTTGACCTACCATTTAAGATTGTGTCAAGTAAGTTAATATTTCTGCTGATACTTTCATTATTAGTCATATTCATAAGTGATGTATGCAATGTGGTGCACAAAATGATTATGCTGGGAACTAACCGTAATCCTTGGCCATAGTTTCCAAATTTCAACACAGAGGGAAGTACAAATTTAAAAAACGACAACACTGAAATTCCATATAAAAGAAATTGATTTCCATGACCTAGGTTTCAACACAGAAAAAATCATCAGAGGAGACCTAGGTCTCCAGACTGTGGTGAAACCTAGGCTGTGGAAATAAAGTTTATTTATGTTGAATCGCAGGGTTGTTTTCTATTTCCATACGACGGAAAAATTCCATCTAGTTACGGTTGAATCTGTTTCACACAGATGGGAGTAACACATGGAGTAACAAGTCAAGTAACAGATGGAGTTTAACTTTTTCAACAAGGATATCGGCTATTATAAGAGAGACTACTATCGTACAGTGGAAGGGATCACATCTGCCTTTACACAAATACGAATTATTCCAGTTTAGATAAAGTTGCGGCAATTTTTGCAATAGTTTTTTTCGAAAATGGAACCGAACCCTCGATTTTAAAAACACTTAGTTGTTTCCTAACCGCGGGGTTTTTCTCTAACGCAACCCCCGCAGTTCACGAGGGATACCTATGTACCATATAGGGAGGCGAGTTCGTGACACGAAGAGAGAAGTATATAGCGAGAGGGCAACTTGGAAACGATCGCAATGAATACTGGTGTGCACGGCGGCTGAGCCGACATTAGGCAAAAGGCGGCAAAGGTTAAGCGGTGTAGGGGTTCTAGATTCTCGATTATTTAGGGAGCTACTGAAGTGGAGGTCTTGAGATACCCCCGAGGCCTCCCAAATAAATAAAAATTAATGGGTCCTAGTAGAACCATGCGAGGACATTAAGCATATACATTCCTCCTCCACCGGGTGGGAGGAGGCGCGCGTGTCGCTGGATTTCAACACGTCACCCTCGCTCACTCCCCCCGACCTTCGCGGATCGATATTTTGAGTTTCCAGCAGCCGACTCCTGGAGAGCACGAGCGTGGGCCGCCGCCGTTTGCGTGCTTGCGTGCGTTCTGCCGCGGACACGACAGTCGACCGCCAATGGATCTCCTAGAGGACGTGCCGCTCGCTGTGCTTCCTCGATCACGCGGACGAAAGACTCAATTCGGGGGCGGCTATCTCCATCTCCTACTGGCTATATGGACACAGGTATCCATTTTGAACTGGAAATGTGACTCCCTTCATTACAAATTTTCCTCAGTGCAGCATTTTTGGAAGGTTGTAGGTATAGAATCCTTCACTTTTAAGATGTAATAAATAATTTTTTTTAATTTGATAATTTTATGATTTTTCTTCGAATGTACTTGCTATTACTACCAATTGCCTCCCACCATCACTATATCCATTACTCCATTCCGGATTATTTACATGCACTTCATTTTCTTATGGTGACAGAAGATGCAAAAAAGTCGAAAGAGTGATCTGGCCTCAAAATAATAAAGGAAGATATTTTCAAGTGTCAAACTTATATTACAAAATATTTTATTATAAGTCTATGGGATAACATAGCATATATTGTTGGGTTTCTAAGGGGTTCAACTCACTTATTGTGATAAAATTATCGTTCATGTGCAACTGTAGTGCATCTATAAAAGCTCTGATCGTTTTACCGAAACTGAATTATGCTAAAAGCTTTTTTAAAAATTATCATCGATGCGAAGGCAACTGCTAGCCTGATTCCTTTCCAGTATCTCCTTTTGACCCTTCGCTTAACAATGTTAACAATCGTTTTGACAATTGATATTCCATGGGCTTTTCTCAATTGCAAACGTATTCCCCAGGTCAGTATTTGAAGAAAAACTAACACCACGGGGCATTTTTGTGAACACATGGAATACGTCACAAGGTTTTGTTTAGAACATGTGATGTGGAAAGGACGAAAAGTTGCCGACCGGGTCAGACTGGGGGTAGCGCGCTCGCTGGCTAACCTTAAAGGTCGCGGGTTCTAATCCTGAGCAGGGCATGGGTGTTGTATTTGTTGAAAAGGGTTTTTTATATGAATGAATTCCTCTCGGTTTTTAATCCGGGTAAGAGTGGCAAAAGGCACAAATGTTTCAATAGCCGACTCGGCCATCGTCATTAGGGTAACTGAATGTTTATTTATCTGTTGTGTAAACAGCTCCTCCCGGGCAGGTGTCTCCTGATTGGTCCACCAAACAAAGGAGCGTCTTCTGGTCGGCCGTGCGTACCGCCGTGCTTCTTGTATTAATTTTAAAATAGGTCTCCAGATGTTACTTATTTGAAAACCGGAGTCCCTATTGAATAGCTTCTTATACGATTTAAGGAGATGCAAAAGGACCACAGCGGCTTATAAACATAAATACTACTGCTAGGAAATAAATTTATTTCTCTAAAGGCGAAATGGGGGACGGACGAGATGTTGAATGGCAGATGGAACAGTAACTAGCTACATTTCCTCTCATAAACCTAATAAATCGTAATTAAATTATTAATTTTTTTAATGCATTCGCTTGTTTTTACTTCATGGAAACCTAACAACCAAAGGTCATTGACCAATTTCCGTTACAAACCCGACTGAAGACGATATTGCCCTTCGCTCTGGCATACAAAGTAGTGTCTGCTTACATAATTTTAAGATAAGGGTCCCCTTTCTTTGCCGGGTTACACTTTCACGAACACATGCAAATGAGATTTCCACCCGGGAATTTCACCCGGCGCAACAGAGAGATCTTCACCGGCGGAGCACTATTCCCCCCCCCCCCCCCTCCCCGGGGAGGAAAGATACAGGACGAGGAAGGAAAAGGAAACATCAGCATCCATCACGACCCCCATATTAATGCGAGGATGTGTTCTAAAGCATTTTCTAAACGCTAGGAATAAGGGAATTCGCGCGCTGGAATGCATTCGTCCGTGCCCGTGAAACTTATAGTACAGTCGTAACATTTAGGGCCTGCTGAAAAATATCAACCGTATGAAAGAAGGAGAACGGCCTACGCCTCCGAAGCGGAATCAGGGAAGCAGGCGGGAAGGGGCGGTGGAGGAGGAGGAGAGTGTGTGGGGGGAGGGAAGAGGAGGTCGCGTCTCGAGGCGGATGACGTTCTGGCCCCGATGCCTCTCTCGGTCAGTGCGGAATGTATGTCGTCCATATTGGTATCTGTAGGGAGCCCGCGGACAACGAGGTAC
>WURS02054160.1:0-10875 GCA_011762765.2 Rhinocypha anisoptera | reverse complement strand
CAAACCTTAGGATCGAATGCTATGACTTTTTTCTAACGATCAAGTGCTTTTTATTCCTCATTTAAAACCACAGTAATCAACCCTAAGGTCGGTGTGTTAAGTGAGGGTAGAGTTCACCTAGTACTAAGCCCATGGGGCGTGTGTGTAAATTAACACATGAGGGTAGAGGGGCCAGTTCCTTTCCATGTGCCGCCTGTGGTTTCTCACGAAGGTGTGGTAACCCGAAAAATCACTCTCAGCTTGGGTTTAGCTGGGGAGTGACCGGAGGGTCGTCACCGGGTCTCTCGGCCAGTGGCCAAGCACTCAACCCACTGGGCTAACACGACCTCATTTAGGTCATTTACTGCAGAATAAAAATTCTAAACAGTCCTATATCAATATGGAAAAATAACAGATTGTTCTAGAGTTGGTTCCATAAAAGAGTCCAGAGAATATTTTCTTGCTTCCATTATATTTATCTTGGAATGAAAACAGTAAACAAAAATGTACTTCCGTGGAATCCAAAGTGCGTTACGAGGAATCTCAAGGGTCATTCTGATAAGACGCCCCCAAGATATTGAGTCTTTAAAAATACGAACGTAGTTCGAACGAAGCAAGATGAAATGAACATCTTCGTCAAACATACGTTTCCATCTATGAACAAATGCGATCTGGTAATACGTGCGATTGCAATACATATCGCAAGTCTAGATGAGGTGAGGCAGCTTCATTCAAGATTATAATATAAAAAAAGCTAAGTTATAGGGAATACAATGACACAACTAGATGAACGAGGAGGCGAATTTATTGTGTGGGGAAAGCACGAAGGAAAACTTATAAAGATAAATGGGATACTGATGAACGAAAACTAATAATTGGGAAACGATTACACAACCGGTATGAAATTAACAAAAACTGGAGAAGCAAAATGAGATGAATACGACAATCCGTTGATGGAACGATTCGTGTTAACAGAACAAGAAAGTCGAATGACTGAAGCGAAACTGAAAGTGAGGTAGCTATCGGGTGATCTATTTGGAATCTTCGTAAGCAAAGATGTGGAAAAGTTTGTACTGATGGAAAAGAGATGGGAAAGAAGTAAAAAAAAATCCGGAGATGCAACTTTAAGAAAAAATTACAAGCATCAGAGCAGGGATAAAGAAGAAAATGAGAAGGCATTAGAAAGAGAAAAGTATTAGAAGTAAGGAAACAACCAAACACAAGAAAAAGACCGCAGAAGAAAGTGGAGAGATACACCAAGAAATAAACGTGGGTCAGATATGGGTTTTAAAGGTAAGATAAAGGCATGGAGAAGGGATAAAAAAACTAAAATAAAAAGGTATTACCTTCCTTCCCCCTTTCAAATCATGAATAGTTGATAAATGAAAGAGGTTAATTTTTCATGAAGGGAAAAGTGTAGTACAGAATTTTATGAAAAATACCGACATTGCGCTATGTATCACAACACCGATCACGATAAAATATGAATCATCATTTAATCAACGCTGACAGCATGCTACGGAAAAGTAAGAGGGAAGTGCTTTTTAAATACTTTTTCTCGTAGGCAAAATATTTCAAAAGTCCCACCTTTTAAAGACTATAAACTCTTGAGTGAGGCATGAAGGGGGAAGAAGAAATATTAAAGAAACTGAGAGTTTTACTAATCCATAATCATAAAAACGTCAGTATCATTCAAGAAATCATGACTCCACGTTTTATATTGTATGATTTCTCTGTGTTTCTATACTCTTATAATCTGACCCAGTCTCCGAGGATAATTCCCTTGGGTAATCCACACAAGAAAAATCTGTTGGAGAAATTCAAGTAATTTAAAGTTCAATATTTCAATATGCGGGTTCCAAGTCACAGGAAATAAGCTTTTTTAATATCAAAGTTGTCACTGCGTTGATCTCTTCTAATGAATGAACTGATTCTAATGAAATAGATTTAGATTAACTTGTTGACGCTGAACTACTTCTCGCCTGTAATCGATTTACAAGGACGACGAGATAAAAAAAGACTTGAATTCCAGGATTAACAAATAGATAACAAAGAGAGGGATCGACATATGCCAATAACCTGGGAAACATATCCTTGAAGGAGTAATTTCGTAAACCCGAAGAATAATGACCGAATAAGGAATGTTGTAGAATAGAAAAGCTGAGGTGTTTTTCATGGATAATTGCGTTAGACACGAAGTTGGCATGTACAACAAAAATCGGGTATTATTTCGAAAGTAACCGATTTTACCAAGGAAAAACTCCCAAAGGCTTACCGATGATGATTAACGATCAGGGCGTGGACTACGTATTTCTCCCTCAGAAAACAGAAGTAAGGAGACGGAAAAATAAAACCTTCCCTACGAAAAACACGAAGAGTGGGGATGAGGAAGAATTCGAGAGGATGACGTTCTTCCATTCGTGTCGGGTCGAGTCTGAAGCTTGGAGACGGACGGACGGACGGAAGTGCTAAAGAGGTCATTAATCTCCTCAAAGAGTGCCCTCTGCCATCCAACAACACGGCGTCCTTTCTCAATCCATTGCACTTCAACTCGGAGTCAGCTTCCTGCCGTTTCGAGTGCGCGTGGGTTTTCTTCGCCGGGGATGTGCAAATTTGATAGATGGTGGGTGAATGAACGAAGATTGGAGACATGAAGAACTCACATTTATTTGCTTTTTTTTCGGTTGACGGAAGCCAACTTAGCATCCTGCTTGGTTTCCCTACTTCCTTATTGAATCATTAAAATTCTAAGGGTTTTCTTCTATTGCAGGGTAAATTAGATTTGCATTAAAATGAAAATTATTTTTAATACAAAAGATTAAAACGAAAGAACGAAACGGAGGCATATTGTTATTCTTCAGACACCGCCTGGCATCGTGTGCGCGATTCATATTTCCTCATCTGAAAATTTAAAATGTAACCGCCTTTAAGAAAAAACATTGAATTCGAAGCAAGATGTTGCAAGATCGAAATTTAAAACGATCTTTACCATCGAGTTCAATTAAGAACTCAAGAAGGAATTCTTCTTCGAAAAACTCATGTACTGGAAAATGACGCGAAAAACTCCAGTAATTGACGAACTCATAAACGATGCACAATTATATTGGGAAGAAGGAAATTAATTGAATTTACAATTTTATACTTTATAAAGTAACTTAGGCGGAGAAAATCACGCCTTGGTATTTTTTTTGTGTCGAGTAAGTTGCCTACCAAGGTGATAATATTTAAGAATACGAAAACAAAAATGCACCTCTATTGCTACTAAAGCAATTTTAATGATTTTCTCATTTCGAATGGAAAAGGTATGTATTTAGATTTTATATGACATTTCTACAAAGGGCAATTTTTCATCCCTCATGCCCATCTTTTCCAAATATATAGCAAAGTTCAGCGTTGATAAAGAATTAATGCCTGAGATTTTTTGACAGTACAAGTGTGGAAGGAATACGCAGCACAACTCGTGGAAGAGAAAGTTACATAGTTGTATTATGTAATTTTTCGATGAAATATCTAAAAAATAAATCAATAGAACATTAAATCTTGCAAGAGTTGTATTTTAATGCTGAAAGAAAATTATTTTTGAGTGGAGGTGAAATGCGTGAGATTATCTGAAGAAGAAGAGTGACATGAAGTGAAATTACATTACAGGATAAGATGATCTTGACGATACAGGTGATGAGGAAACCGATTAACGAAATTTCAAAGAGGGTATCGATGCAATAACACCCCAGAAGTATTATTACCCTTATATTTAAGGCTAATACGTAAATACCAGAAATCGGCAGAAAATGGTCTCATCAAATATATCCTGGGATATAAATTCAAGAGATTTTTTGTACTAGCTCTCCAAGCTATCTTTTTTGCTTCCAGATTCCTCATACCTTCGCATCTCCCCGTCTTTTTTCATGTATTACTTGTAACAGACCAACCGATGGCGGAATACTAGAGGCAGATCAATGGAATTTGTTCCAGAAATACCTTAATCCAGCAATATAAAATAATGAAACTTTTACACTGCAAAATATACAAATAAAAATGTATGATAGCTCTGTACTGAAGATAGCTCTGTATAGAAGAACCCTCCTACATATTTAAAGATAACGAAAGAGAAAAATTTAAGCTTACAAAAAGAACGACCAGATATATTAAAACGCCACAAATTTAAGATAATGCAAATATGAGCTCTGACGTCATCTTTTATGAGATCTCTGAAAGAGGATTGAAGATATTTGATATAATCATGTTCCAAAATAAGACGAAAAATATCACGAAAAATTATTTGCCAGATAATAATTCAGACAATGTAAATTCAAATAAATATCACAAGAAAAATAAATTAACATCTAACTCTCTCCATTTTCATCAACATATGCAACAAGAAATTAAAGCACAAGTAGCTATGGTTTTGTATTTAAGAACAGAAAAACAAGCTAAATGTGACCTTGTTATCTGGATAACCTGCTTTTAAAACGCATATACTAAGAGGATGAAGAGATTACAAAGAACCAAAGCGGAAGAAGGAATGACGCAAATGAAAATTATAAAACGAGTATCGATTTCAAAGCTGGACTAATCGAAATTTTATCGGCACAGATACTCTCTAAATGCTAAAATAATTTACATTATAAATAGTACGAAGACATAAAAATATTTTTCTTATTCTCCCTGCTATAATACGTAAGGGCATGGAAATACTTTAAAATTTCAAGGGAATGTATCCCACACTCAAAGCGAGAGTATTAAAGAGAAAATTACATGGAATTAAGTGAGAGATTTCTCAAGAGGAGAGGGCAATATTCAAATAATATCTTGCAAATTTATCACGATCGATTTACAACGATGACTTAGGAAAAATAAAGCGATATTCGAGCCTAAACTGGTTTGAGCCAATAGCGCAACTGAAAATAATCCAATCTAAGACGGAACCTGAGACCATACTGATGAAATAACGTACTCTGGATTAAACAGGGCTTGTATGAAAACTTGAATTATGGTTTCAGAATTGACACTCCGCAGGTCAATCGATTAAGTCAAACGGGAGAGATTGAGTGATGCCGACCTTGATTTAAATGGCATAGTTCAGCGACCAATATCATAATCATTCTTGCGAGATGTGGGCAGGAATGATATACCTAATTCCGTTGAGACCTCCAAAGATTGACAATGTTTAGAATAAAAGAAGTTGATTCTTAATCTTTCATCATTTTCCGGACGAATTAAAGAATTCTAAGAAGATGTTTTCAATCGTAGCATGACTATTATGAATTCCTTTAGTGGAAAAATATTAATTTATAACGAAGGATTTTCTTTTACAAAAAGAATGAATGTATGATATTAAAATGACGGTAATGATTATGAAAATCAATGAAAGTAAATGAAATCAGTTTTATAGAGCCGGCTGCTCGAGGAGAATGGGTTTTTAAGGATATTCTCCTCGAGTGCTGTAAATCTTTTCGATTGAGAGACTCGTAGCTGTGACTGTGACAAGTGAGTTTCCCTCTCTGTGGCATGACAGATAAGTGTGGGAGATATTCAATTGAATAAAGCTAACTTGATAACTACGTTCATTTCAAACTTAACTGATTCCTAACGTAAAACAAATCTATCACGACCAATTAACATTCATCGGTGTTTACTGAGAAAACGGTAAGTTCATACTGCATTTTCACTACAATTCTTTCATACGCGTATTTTCGTCGTTAAAAAGTCAAAGTCTGTAGTAGGACGCATGTAACCTTAATTGGATACGAATCTTTGCCGCAGGGAGAACAATGATGACATTTTTATCGCAATAATCTTTTCTCAACGACCTAGAGCACAAAAGGATAACCTTGGTGAATGAAGATAATTTAACATCTGTAAAGCAGACCTATACGTGTGAAGTCAATGTACCCCTATCATTCACGCAAGTTATCTTTGAGCTTTATTATATGGGTGTGGATAAGAATAACAGTAATTATATCTAAAAAGAGAATGTATTAGAGTTTTAGGCAAACGAGACGTAAGTTAGGAAGACATAAAGAGTAGAATTTATCAATGTGAATTGCATTTTAAAACAAAGATTGCCTTATTTGATCACTCAAAAAACTCTATCATATTCGTTGGTGGAAAACTCATATCTGTCATTAAAAAACTGTCGTACAAAAAAAGCTATAAGAAAATAAAAACCACAGTTAATACATCTTTTCAAAATTCATCAAAACTTTACAAATTTCTAACCATAAATGATTCCTGGCAACGCGTCATTACGAACTTTCATTTAGTACTCAATTCATGGTCAAGATAATATACTTTTTAATTTCATTAACTTAAAATCCGATACACATTGAACACATCTGTTAGCATTGATTACTGTATTTCCAAAGACCCAAATAAGGATTGTTACTCCAAAATAAATATTTTTCAGAGTGAGGAGGAAGGGAGGGGAAAAAGAAGGAGGGGGGGGGTGAAGTCCCCCCGCCTTCCGGCAAGTGGGAAGTCCGGGTTCAAGTCCCGGCTGAGGGCAGAACTTTTTCTCATACGAATTTGTCGGTTTCCATCAATATTTTCCACTACATATTGTGTTCATCCTTTTATATGTTCCTAACCCTTTTCCTAATTTATTATAATTTGAATGCTGTATTTTCGCCAGAATACGGTTACTTCTGTATGAATGAGTATATATAAATGTTATATATGGTATATCGTATATATATATATATGTTATCGTATATATATATATATTATATAGCATATCCAAACCTGACACGTATGTGCAACTGAAGACGCCGTTTTACGGTGAAACCTCGTCATGCTCAATTAAACTTTTAATATGGAATTGCAGTGTTTCATTCTAAACCTTTCATGATGAGAAAATTCCACCTAGTCAAGCCTGAAAATATAATTAAAATATTATAAAATCTCAATTGTGTGACGGACGAAAAATAAATGAGTCTTCCTCAGCAACAAGCACTTTCGGTAACATTTCTACATTTAAAAACTCAGAGGCAATGAATGAACCCCAAGTGTATGTCACTTCGTGACTAGCAGCGACACCAGATAAGTTATTCAGTCGACGCGCCGGTTTTCCATAACGTGCTGCTCTCTATCATGGAACGGTAGAACTAGATGGACGCTAGTGCCGTCACCAACGTAAGGAGAATCACACTTAAATCGAAAATCGGAAGTTACGGGTCGGAGTTTCGTATTCGAGTATTAAGTTGCTTTATCAACTCCTTATATTAAACTGACTTGAAATTGAATTAAGCGAATTACAAAAAAAATCGAAAGTTAAACATTAAATGTACATTAATTTAAGAAAATTTGACAAATCACAAGGATAGCAGTCCCATAGTCAAACGCTCTAAATTAAATAACAATGCAATTTAAATGTAACTTGATGGAATTGTATCATTATTTGGCACTTTTTAATCTCAGGAAGGAATTTTAATCAAAGGAGAAACAGTGTGAGACCCGAAACCAGAAATTATAACAGAAATTGTTGTGAAAAATATGATTAAATTTGAATTGTTGTTCGGGGCTACAAGTTCGGTATAGTGGGTTCAGCGGTCGGCTTCACGGGAGACTAAGTTAAAATCCTCGTAATGCCATCGGACACCTCATCTAAACCAGAGTTATTTTTCACGCCACATTTTTTATGCATGAGTTATAAGGTTAAGAGCTAAGTTCTGTCCTTATTTATCAAACATACTTTGACGCCGAAAACCGAGGTGCTGGATGTGATAAAATTAAGAAGTGTAAAGATCAAAAATATTAAAAAGGGTTATTATAAACACACAAATATGTTTTTTCAGCATACTACAAATACGATTCACTAAAAACTTGTTTCATGCGAAGTACTATCTCTGCGGGAGAAGTACTACAATATTGAAATGTAGTCTATTTCAGATGATTGGAAGGATATGCTTCCCATTATAAACTGGTGTAAGATTCTTTCTTGCCTAATTGTGGCTCTGGATAGCCGCAGTTAGGCAAGTATGCAAGTTAGACAAGGTTATCCGATGTCAGTGGTACTTTGTAGTAGTCTTGTACTCAGAGGAGATCCTAAAGGAGGCAAGGGAATTTGGGGAGACGGGAAATAATGTGGGTGGGGAACTCAATCGTCTACGTAATACTCTGCAAGCCGCGCGCGGCAAGGGTGTGTGGCAGGGGGTGAGTGAGCCAGTTGTCTACGTGGGGCAAACAGGCAGATCCTTCCATGCAAGAACAGAAGAGCACAGGAAATGTTTCCGTCAGGGAAACACCTCCCAATCGCACTTCGCAAAGCTTCTGTGGGAGGAAGGACACTTGAGTGATTTCCTACCGGAGATACTTCACCTGACCGAGAAGGGGAGCAAGATGGATAAACTAGAGGAATTGGAAATGAGGAGACACCGGAGGAAAGAACCCAATGGCCAACGACAATATATTTGAAAATTACTCCCCACTGCTAGACGCCACCCTGGATCTCGCGGGCACAATGTAATTACCCACCTCCAGACCCCGAACACCCCGTCACCCGTCGTAGTGGCACCTGGCTTCACCACCAAACGTAACCCGCATTCCTTTCCTTTCCCCCTTCGATGCCCGCCCCCACTGCCTAACATGAGTGTATATAAGTGGCTGTCTATGTATGATTTTTGTTCCTGAAGATGACGCCATAGCGTTGAAACTAGTCGTACCAGATGAAAAATCTTAGTGGAAAAATACGTAGTATTTCTTTTTTTCTTATTTCTCAAAAATGGATTTCCACATAGTTATGCCTGAAAATATAGAATTAGTAGATGTAATTCACATTGTAATAAAAAAGTTACAAGCTCAAATATCAGTCAGTCTCATCAAGTTAACCTGATTCAAGAACTCCTGAGAAATTTGTTGAAGGCAGTACAGGACCGATGTGGAAAGTTAGGTAGAGAAGACAGAAATTAGGGAGATTCTCGATAAGTAGCGGTGAGCAGAGTCGGGAAAACGCTGGGGTGGTTAGAAAACCTTTTTTATTTATGTAGCGTCTTATAGGAATAGTGCATATGGGATATAGGGACAAAAGTATCAGAAGAAAAATTACCCAAAACAAAGATGCTTATGCGAAAAGGAAGAGGATGAGGGGAACCTTAAAAATGTATTGGCTATACAACCCTAGTCAAAAGCTGCTGATTCGACACCAAGCGATTATTTGGCTTTTTGCTATATTTAAGAAGAGAAACTGAATCAAATCGATTTTAGTTGGATGTTATTAGTACTTTATGTATTTTTTAGGCAGATGGATTCGATATTTACATCAATTTTAAGTTCAATGGACCCACTTTTGACTTCTTTGACCAACCTATGGACTTGAAATATCGAAAATTTTACAGCTCAAATTTTTATTTGTTTTAATGTGATTCTTTCTTTAAACTAACTAATATCTTTATAGGTTACAGTGTTATTGTTTAAATTACTTATTTTATGATCATAAATGAAAAAAAACAAACTGATTTCTTATGCCATACATCCTGGTAACGTCACATATATTCATACGTTGTTAGCACTGCACTATGAAGATGTACGCTAACTCTTCAGTTTTTTCGAATGAAAATAAAAACGTCATTTTTAACTATAAACAATAAAATATATTGTATTTATTGTTAATTGAAAAAAAATGTCAAGTGACATGCATTACTTTTGGAAAGGACTGTGGATGTATATCAAAAGAGGATATCACAGAGTCGGAATGAGTGCGACGTTGCCACGTTTATGCCTTGCGATTGAAGAAAAGCGTGGCGTAGATGCAATTTATTATAAATATTTCGTGTAATATTCTCTGATTGATTGTTTTTATTGGTGATATCAAATTTTAACACAATTTTTTATCACCCTTAAATGTTTCAATGGTTTCTCATTTTTAGTTATATGTTTAATTTTCCCTTAAATTTGTAAAATCGCATCAAATCAGCCATTTTCCATAAGAGTGCCTGTTAATTTCAAACTTCGATATATTTCGAAAGATCTTCTGAATTGTTTTGAAATTTGGCAAGTCAGTTACCTATAATAAGTAGAAGATCCAACCAGAGTCTCTTCGATTTGTCACTTTTTCAACTTATAGCCAATACATCCTTAAAAAGACTCACAAAATAAGAAGTATTTCTGGGTTTGATTGCCCATTCGTCGCCCGAGAAAAAGTCATAAACAACATTCGCCGGGAAAGCACCAATCTTACTACCTCAAGATTGCCTACACATGGTCACTTACGTCATGTGAAGCAAAGGATTATTATTTTAATCTCATACGGCATTTATATGGAGAAGAGGCAACCACTACGCCTAAGGAAGAGATATCACTCCAAACCAGGAAGCGAATGTGAAGACATCCGTTTGGAGAATGGCACTCTATAGATCAGAGAGACGTGGACCATGGGAATAAAAGATCAGAGAAGAATAGAATGTTTCGAAAAATGTTGCTGGACGAGAATGCTGAGGATGTCAATGTGAAGTAGTATAAGGAAAAGAAGAACAAGGTGGATATAGGACATACGCCCGGAGGCACAATGGGTTCGTGAAGAATATAATGGAAGAAAAAAATAGAGGGGAAGGCCCCGCGGGGAAGCCCAAGAGATATATATATATATATCCGCTCGACCTTCAAGCTTGAGGACAAGCGGAAAAACTCGAAATATTGCGTTAACGTAAGTTTTAACTTTGCCATTTTTTCTGTGTGTTCCTGTCCGTCTCCTGTCTATCTTCTACACATTTTGTTCATCGCCGAATGGCTGCTTCATTCTTCTCACCTATATATATCTATATATTGTGAAGAACTCAGATGAGCAGCAACAACGAACACAGGCATACACTTATAGACATTCACACACAGAAACAAGGAAAAAGATAGACTTACATTACGGAGAAATATTTCGGGGCCCCTTGCCCCTCCTTGTCTCTCAGA
>WURS02054149.1:0-10876 GCA_011762765.2 Rhinocypha anisoptera | reverse complement strand
AGGGTCGTCACCCGGTCTCGAACCCGGGTCCCCCGGTCAGTAGCCAAACACTCTACCCACTGGGCTACCACGACCTCCGTAACAATAACGACCAGGAAAATTACTATATCATTGGAAAAGGTTTTAGAAATGTTTTATTTGTAGTATAACATTGTACGGAGATAAAACCTGGACGGTCAGGTGAAGAGAAATACTTGGAAGGATTTGAAATGTGCCTATGGAGAAGAATGGAAAGGATCCCGTGGACTGAAAAGGTGAAAGATGAAGAAATTTCGGAGAGAATAAATAAAAGAAGAAGCAGTATGGGGGTTAGAAGAAAGAGGAAAGGGAACTGGATGGGGGAATATTTTAAGAAATGACTTTCTGATGAAAAGATCAGTACAGGGAAAGCTTTAAGGGAAAGAGGTGTAGAGGAAAAGGTGACACAGTCACGTGACAAACATTAAGATTGGAATATCATATGAGAAGAACAACTGGGGGAGGACGCGCAGGACCGGACAACGTGGAGGGCGGAGTACAATTAAAATCTGTCCGAGGACAGATACTACCAAGAAGAAGACAAGTTGAAAATAGTACCGTTTGTAATGGTTTTGCCAGTTTCAATCTATTCCCACTATTGTCCCTCTAAGCATTTCATTCCCCACCCCCACCTCGCTAATCCCCCCTGCCACATCCCTCTTCCCTTCCCCCTTCACATGTTCACGTGGTGCTGCATGAAATACATCTACTTTATAACTTTATGTATTTCAACCGTTATCACCCAGACAACTACTTCTTCCACCCCCTCTCTCCCAGTCCAATAGCTATATACATATTTGGTGACTTCCATTCAGAGTAGCAAAACTCGTCGTTAAATCTTTCGTAACGACAAAGCTAATACTAATATGGATATCCAAATGCTTCAAGAAATCACGCCTGATTGGCCTATGTCCCTTAAGGAGTAATTGTCCTCAATAAATCTCTTGCTTAGCTTATAAAATGAACAATCGCAAAATTTATAAATTATAAGCAAAATACGGAAAATGATATGTCACTGAGATGTTGTAAAAGCGAAAACTAATTGGCGATCCAAATTAACTTTCAATTCTATATCCAATATTTAGACCCACTAAATTTTTTATTTGATTAGTGGTAATTTTAAAGAGTAAATTGGGTATTATTACGATCCGGGAAATCCTTTGCTTATGGGAATATATAAAAAATCCGTTGGAAAATACATTATTTAAACTTAGAGAATTCAACTTTATAAAAACATAGAGAGGTTGATTTGTATGTGTTCATCGAATGGAAATACTACATTACAATATATAATCCCGTCAACAAGGAAATAGTGGAAAGGAAATAATGCCTTTTCTACCTATACTTGAATGATATTTCATTAAAAGATTTTACAAACATTCACTTAGATATTAGTTAACCACTAACACCACTATTCAACACGATGAATTTCTAATTGGATTAATTATTCTATGAACAAAAATATATTTTTTCCCCGTAGGATAAGGATAGAGATTCCATTTTCCCAAGAGACTAGTGAAGTCAATGATTAAACTCTTATTTCTTAAACACGGAAATATTTACGGATGAACAGATGAGTTTCGATATTTTTCTTCACTTTATACCTCCGTCACTAGCATGCACATATTTTGCGTCTTTGAAAGGATGAAGGCCAACCAGTCCTCACTTCGGTATCTTCTTAAAAACCCGTGATAGTTTTACGAGTAGGCATTGGTGTTGATAGAGATCATTATTTGCGATTTATGACCCGATGTATGTTTTAATTACAGGGGACTTCGTTTTCGGAAAGTTTTTCCTTCCGTCTTTATCGCCTTCGTGGGGAGGGGGGGGGGGCACCGTCTTGGGATTCCTTCCTAGAACTCGAGAAGTATTTTAGCGCGAAAGTTTAATATCACTTTTGGGGACGAAATGCTCATTGTTTTTGAAAACGAGAAAAAGGTGTCCCTTATAATGCAGTTGCGCTTTCGCTCGCGTCTTGTTTTATTCCTTCCTTCCACTCTTGGATTCCCCATTTCCCCAAGACTCACCTCCATTAATTTCGCATGTCGTGTCGCCTGCAGCCCATTGGCCACATGGCGCCGCGAAGTGGAACAACTTCTTCAAAAAAAAACTCTCTTCAATAAGTTATCCCCCATTTCTCTTTTCCTCTTACTCCACCGCCAACTTTTCGATCGTGCCCTATCTCGCCAATATTTCCTGACTCACTGAAACCGTACCTCACTCTTCTCCCTCTCCTTGCCTCGGAAGTATCTGATACGCACTATGTACTAAATGCCACGTGCTATTTAAACTTCGTTGTTTATTAAAGTCCATCCAACTAGGTTTGGAATAATTTTTTAGAACGAGTTAAGGATCGTCAGCTAACTGTGTTGAGTATCGGAGGGAATGCCATGTACCATCTTTAGTTCCAAAGTTTCTCGTTGTTGCTGCGTTATTACATTGGAATCTTTCTTTTCACTACAGTAGATGTAAGAATAATTCTGCTATGTCATTTGCTGGATATGAAGAGAAAAACTCTCCTTTCCCCTTAGAGCTAACGGCGCTTACTGAGGAATTGCGTAGTTTCAGACGTGATGTGGTGGAATTGAGATATAATAATGAAAAGGAATCCTTTTTATAAAAGTTAAAAAATAATGATTTTTTTCGACCAGTGTTAATGTCTTAAATCATCATGAAGTGAAGATAAAAGATGGAATTTTACTGAAACTTCAACTAATGATGACGGTATGTATCGGTCGAGGTCGGTCGAGAAAATGAGCATTTTTAACTAGTGGAAAAGTGCTATCCCTCTGTCATTATTATGAGGCTTTATAGTGCAAATGAAATCTCCCGCTTGTAATTTCATTATTATTTTATTGTTTTAAATGTATCACAGTATCTATGTACCAGCTAGTAATACCGACGAGAAATAAATGTATATAAGTTTCTTTTACTTTTAATACTTAGTAATTATTCACTCATAGCTTCGCTACCATATAGCATCTGAACCCGAAAATTCTACAATGTAGCGAATATATTTGATAATATATACTTTTTATATTGATAATATATATACAAGTATCTCATCCCATTATGGAGTCTTTTTTAATCGACTATAACACAAACTACTAGTTTTAGCGATTAAGTTAATTCTAAAGATAGGAATACCAAATCCGATAGCTCATCTGATCAAGTCTTTTATTCACTCTTACTCCTAGTTAGAGTCTAGACTTACATTGGAATTCTTAATTTTGCATATCCAAATTTTATTTCCTTATTGCGCCCCGTATAACTCAGTCATTTATTACTTGATCAAATTCAGCCCCATAATTAAGTTACTGCCTCATTAAAACATTTCTATTGATCTACTCTTCTGCTACTACTACTAAATACCCCTACTGATTGATTTGATGGATAAGTGATCCTTCCGATTCCCCATAAAAATCTAAAGCGTCGTGCATTATGTAACTTCTTTCGGTTTGGAGATGCTTGTTTGCTTATGTATGAGGTCACACTCCTTCTGGTAGTCATGTAATATTTATTATTACATATTGAAAAAAATGTTAAATTTTGTTCTGTAAACATAAAAAAGTGATTTGAATTAGTTGATCAGTGAAAAATAATTAAGAAGTTGATGCGTTGATTCATTGCGAACTTCCACAGGTAAAGACTTGTTATGACTCGAGTTTCAATGTAACTGCAAAATCATCAGATACACAAATGTTTTGCCGTGAATCTGTCCGCATTCCACAACATCACCCCATTCCACATCTTCATTACTTGTAGGTAATGTGTAGTTGAATTTTTTTTGTTCGTCAATGTCACTGCTTCTGAGATCGTCACCCCTCATATATATTACAAATGAGATTGCAGAGACACTAAAATACCATTCTAACGTATTAAAATTGAAAACTATAGTAGAAGTACTTCAAAAGTGGTTTTTACCGTAATTTTCGCATCGAATTTACACTATTATTATACAAAATCTGAGTATTCAGGCGATATTGTGTGGAAACGAAACATCATAAGGAAACACAAACTGGGAAAATTCCACAAATAAGATTTTTATTATTACGACCTAGGTTTCGCTAGTTACAGCATCGTCAGGTGTCACCAGCACCTGATGACGCTGTAGCTAGCGAAACTCAGGTCGTAATAATAAAAATTTTTATTTGTGGAATTTTCCCAGTTTGTGTTTCCTTATGATACTCGTACAATTATTATATCCCATGTCCCGAGAGTTTGACCAAGACGTGATTTTTATCTCGTTAGGAATTTGGTTGGAAAGCAAATTGCTAAAACTTTGACATTTTCTGACAGTCATGACAATAAAATCTGACAAGAGAAAAATAAAATCCAAGTGAATCAAGAAATGAAATCATATTACAGAGATCCAAAAAATAGGATGAAGTATATAATGAACGAATCTTTTCATGAAATGTCGAATGAGGACGTGATTCGGAGATGGACAGATGGGCGGAAGAAATTACGGAAATATTTCATCCGCCTGTGAGAACCGAACAAATTTCTCAGGGTCAATGCATTACCCTCGTCTGTATTTTGTTGTCTCGCTAAGAGCCGAGCCGTTAACCAGGCCTTTCCCATGTCTGTTGTCGTCACTGTAATTAACTGCTTATATGTCTCCTTTCATAAAACTGTCTTAGTCCACCAATTTCTTTCGGTTTCCGTTTGGAGCGCCCTTCGAAAGCATGCCGTCTTTCATTTTTTTATGAACTCTAAGATACGGCGAACGTCGGAGAGAGACGAGGATCAAGAAAGATTTCCTATTTCCTACTCTCGTCCTTCCATAAAATAAGATCCAACAAACTGTTCGCAGAGTGTCGGAGAGGGGGAATGAGATTCCCACATTTTTTTGGCAGGGGAAACATCATCTGCTTTCCCTTCTAAGGGAGGGAAAAAAGTGCCGAATCTCCTTTTTGTCTGATTTCCCCAGCACTACCAAACTTATTTCCTCCTCAAAATTTCGTAAGTATTTTTGTGTAGCTCCAGCTGCTGTTTTAGGTCTCGTGGCGAAAATTCACCAGTCGCAACGCTCTTCACTTTTAAGACACTGGATTTTTAAGTTAGTTCACCGTGGAAACTATTCCGAAAAGAGTCGTTGAAATATTAAAATGACATCTGGTCGAGACGTCCTTCGATATTTTACCTTTTTCTCGGGATTCGGAAATCGGAAGTTATTCAGTTTGGGCTCGCAACTTTTTCTTCTTTTCAGAGATGTGTCGAACGCCTCTGATAAAATAAGTGAAAATATTTTCCCCGAATGTACCAAAGCCTGAAAAAATAACTGACCATTAGCAGAAACTCCTACTCGAAAACTTGGTTTTTAGAGTTATCCAGAAATGAAACTTATAAAATGTTGTCGCGGAATAATTTTAAATTTACAAAAAGTTGCTGGTTAGTATAAAACGTATTCATGAAAGACGAACTTAAAAATAAAAGAATTTAAATTTCCGTTTCCGAAATCCTGGAGAAAATCATACTACTTCCAACGTAATTTCCAATGGAAAACTGAAACGAGAAAACTGGCGATTGATACGATACGTAAGCCATCAACTTGAAGAAAATATTCTTCTCATTTCTTAACTGAATGCATAAAGATCGTTTTTTGTGGAATTATAATAAAAAAAAGTATTTTTAAAGAAACATATGGAAAATATACTCAGCATCCACGATTTAAGGGAGTGAGTAGATTATGGTAAAGACACAATTCAGCTTTCAAATAATCTCCAGTCAATCCCATAGCTTATCAATATAGACTCACTGAGTTAACCCAGTAAAACTACCGTTGCTAGCTAGCCCCGAGGGGCGGCGTAGCCTGACGTGAAACATCGGACCAGCTGTCAATATAGAATCAAATTAGCATATATCAATGCCCTTAGCGTAACATTAAATTGAGCATACAACGGGTAGGCAACGAAAAGGTCTCGGGTTCGAACTCAGTTCCCTAGCATCCTTGACATAAATGCCAAAAATTAAAGTATAGTAATTAGAGTCAGTTTTTATAGTTTCCTATCTAAATTTCTCTTATACGTATAAGGTACATCTCCCTCTTGGTTATCATTCCTGAAGTAGCTTACTTATGCTTTCTGTTCGTAATGCCTGCCGCCCTGAATTCCGCCCAAAATACTCCTTTTTTCCTCCCTACCTTTTCCTTGTAATCATTATTCTTTCGCCAAAACAGTCCCACTGTCTCCCAATATCTTCCCCATACAACGTTCCCACGCCATATTTGGGTTTCCTACCAGCAACTTCCTTTTTTCGGGGAAAGTCTTGAAAACTCTTTCGTTCAGCCTCCATTTCGGCCAGCATATTTTCACTATCTTTCATCGCATTAACTCAAAATACTCGGCCAACTACTATCTTCCTTCGTCTACAATGATTGAGTTTCCGAATTTAAGAATGCGCTGCGTATCAGCCCATAGAAATCTTATCTTTAATGTTTAATTAAAACCTATTGCCTTCATCTTTGGTTGCCAATTACCATCGCCAACATTATTTAAGATAAACCAGAATTTGATAATAAAAGGAGCAAAAGAAAATTATGTCAAAGGAATAAGGGTGAATAATCAATACGTTAACATGCTCCTCTTCGCTGCTGGTATATTAGATGTGGGAAATGAGGCGTATATTCAACGAAACGAGCGCATTCAGAAAATAATATGGACATATAATCTCAAAATTAATAAAGCTGTATCTGTAATAAAGAATATGATATATATATATATATATATATATATATACATGTATATAATGTCAATGCTAGTGGATAAGTTGGGAACAGTTAAATATGTCAATGTGCCCTCTTCCAGCGAAATTCTACGGTTTCTCATCTGATTGCCTCTTTGAGCTCAAATATTTACATCCTCTACTCGGAATAGTAGTATTTTATTTCTAGGACCGAAGTGAAATATATTTCCTCTTTCCTTAATGTTCTTTTTAGCGTTATAAATCTGCCCTTTCAAGTCAGAATTGAATTATAATGTTCCTTGGCGCACGCGGAACAATGAATTCCTATCCCGACGCTCTTGGGTCGCGAGGAACGACCACCGTGCAGTCTCGAAGCGTGTGGGGGGGTGAGAAGCGCCTTCAGAGCGCAACTCGCATCCTAAAGCTGGAGGCATTTTCTAGGAACCCTTTCGTCCATCTGATAAGGGGCGTTGATAGTTCCGGGATGACAAGGGACGCGGGAAGGAGGAATATGATGCGATAGGATCACGCATTCGGGTCCAGGGGGGGATGGAGGAGGGGAGGGAATGGCCTCTCGCTCCTCTCCCGCAATTTTCCTCTCCCCTCCAACTCCTCCTCCATCCCCCTCCTGCCTTAGCACTCCAATCATCCGACTTTTGGATGGAGTTTCTTGGCTTCGCAGGGAAGTACGGATTTCTCCTCGGATCCGTCCCGAAAATAAGTCCGATGATGGAATGGGCGAGATAAAAGACTGGATTCATTTTAACGTGATGGGTTTCGACTGCTACCGGAAAAGATCCCCCCGGGGGTTTATTTATACCCTGAAACTGTGTGGGGGAGTGAAAAAGGGGGCATTTTGTTTTATTAAAAGGGATTGATTTTTTTTGCCATCGTAGTTGCTTTCTTTATGTGTGGAAATTAGCTCTGGTAAAACAAATTTCTGGGTTAAGCGGTCTTCCAAATGGTGACGGAAGTGACAGAAATGAGTGTATCATGTGCTCGAATTTCAAATCTCCACCCGACAACTAAGGCCAACTAATTCCCCAACAATCTTCATGGACACTTCTCTATAAAATTGTCGTTCATTTGATTCCACATCATTTTGTTTCTAGGAAGACAGTGACGACGAACAGAAAATTTGTCATATTTCTTTTTAAATGTGTATCATACTCCATTTAGCATTTAAGAAATGAAAACTTCTTTTATGCGTAATTAATCTTTATATCATACACCAAATTCTTAAAAGATTACTGAATATGTTACATTTGCATGAAATTCCTCAATATTCATTCAGGGTTGCAGGTGATGCATGAAAAGACATGTGACGAGCATTGGCCGTTATGAAAATTGTCACTTATAGAAAGAACACTTCTTATGCAGTCTTTAATAATTCAGATAAACCTAATGTACTATATATTCGGGAGGATTATTGATAATGAATGAGGTAAAGGGATCGAAAAAGGAATAAAATCATGTATTAAACCCTTTACGCTTTGCTTCTATATATCGGTGGACGGATTAAGAAATCATTTCGCAAATGTTATGAAATGAATATAAATGGGCTACAATATTATTATTGAATTACTTCATTTTTATTTCCTCTGTATTATGTAAGAATAATTTTAGTAGATTTCAATATAGTTAGTTGAAAATGAAAATATTTGGACCATTCCAAAAGCATAAAAGGAATGCCATGGACTTTCACCAACATGCAGTTGATTGATCCAGCGCTCTCGTTCGACGATGCACTCACATAAATGTTATGGAAAGCAGATCATTAAAAAAAATGAGAGAAAATTGTTCGTAAGCGGATAACCTATCTCACAAACACTAATGCAATCAAATATTTTTTATTCGTTTCATGACGAAGCTATGATTACCAAATCATTCCGGCGTCTAAGCCATTATTACATTTTTCGTCGTATATGTCAATTAAACGACGTGGGAAATGAATGATATGTAGCCTATTTTTGGAAACCTAAATCTCTAGAGTTTTTTCTTTTATAGTTTAAACACTGCGCGAGCATTAAATAAGCGTAATAAATTGGGTATTGAAACTTTTAAAACAATGGTAATTTATGTTGTAGTTACATTAACCGCCTAGAAACGGAGAGGTGCCTACGTATAATAAAAAATTAAATTAGTTTTAATGTTTCTACATTTACAATTAAAAGTGCAGCTTAAATGTTCATTTACGGAGAGATAATATTGCTTATCGAGATTTTTTGTTTATCAATGCTATTCATTTAAACCTTCACAGTAAAAACGAACGCCAATTCACGAGTACAAATGATGATTTTAAAATTTGATAATACGACCATTTTTGCCACATTAAACCTCTATAACAAGTGAAATTGATAATTTTAATTAACCAAAATGCCGTGTAAGTGTCAAATTATATTTCTTCAGACAGTGCAGTATAATTTATATATTTTAAGACTAGAGTAACACCGATATTCATGAAGTATATCTATACCTTTATATTACTAACGTGGCAAATTCCAAATTCATGATTTTTATACTTTAGGTTCTTTTAATATAATCTTAATAGAATTTCATGTGTACTTCATGAAAAGTTAAATGCCCTTGGTCACAGGAAAATAAAAGCAAACTAAGTAATATTCCACAGAATTGCATTCTCACTGTATTGTGGGTAATACTTAGTGATTTCAGTTTTACTTTTTCCTGTGAAAGTAAATTTCCACAGAGAGATAGATAAAGTATAGAGATTTCGGAGTCTCCTTATTCTGTGTACATAGATAGGGCCTTGAACAGTGTGGCTAAGAATTCATAATTCTGATCTAAGTTAAATACGAGAGGTCAAGAAATGCCTGCGACTACATTTAATTTACTTGAATATACTTAACAATGTGATTCTACTTTCAAATTGTCCCGAACAGAAAAAATATATTTAAAAAAATATTTCCAGGAAATCAATCCAGACTTTTAATTTTTTTTATAGGATCAACATATATTTGCTAACTACAAATTGGACCGTTAAGAACAAAACTAGTTTAAAAAGTTTTCTCGAAAAAAAGCCGCAAACGTTTTCCACAGGATTAAATATAACACCATGATTCCTATATCGTGTTCTAGTCGTGGTACCATAGGTATTCTTTTTACAAATGACTGGAGGTAAAAATCAATAAAGAAATAAATTTCAGATAATACGGAAAAACGGTCGTTTGATGGTCGATGTTTAATTAAATATAGAAGGTAAGGTCAATGCTTATCATTTTTAAATTAATTTTGAAAAATTTCAGTGGCACCACACCCCACTTTCTGGCTCGATATTACCACGTCTGTATCAAAAGCTTTCTACACCCTCGCTTACACACTGTGTGTATGTATTTTTAAATATGACGTCATGGTGTGCTGCTTGGCAGATTTCATTTTTTAACCGCCGCTTTTGATTTCGATTTTCTCCTCCATGCTTTCGAGGGATCTTGGGAGGGGGGATATTGAATATTTCACGAAATCTGGGAGAAGCTGTACGGTAGCTATAATATGAATGAGCAATAAGAGGGTCTGTGGAAAGGGCGAGGTCTTTTCAAAGTGAAAGAATATGCAGAGCAAACATGCCGAATGTTTGAGGGAAGAGACAAAGAAATTTAAATGTTTAATAGGCAATTTACGAAAGAAACACTTGGAGGTTTGGGCGGATATCAGGAACAACTGTTTCCCGGTGGAAAATAATAAAGTTTTATCGTTAATTTGACTGTCTGAAAAGGGTTAAATATTTCTGTGATTGGAACGTTTGAAATATTCTTTTAAATAATAAAATAGGGCAGCCATATTATAAAGAGAATGAATTTTTTAAAATGTAAAAATTATAAATTCTCTGACAAATTAATCATATTATAAACATTACTTTGACGGTAAATATATATATGTGTGTGCATCATTTTTATGTGTGTCGAGAGATTTGGTCAATTACAACTCCAATTCATTCCATTGCCGAAGTTTATATTTCGCTTTATTTTTAAATCATCATCAAGGCAACTTAGTTTTATCCATTATAAATGTGAACAAAGTTTCATTTTATGCATCGCGCGTGTGTGTATATATATATATATACACACGAGAAAAATACGCCATAGGCGGTAAATATAAAATGGGATAGGAATTTGGAAAGAGAATAGGAAAACATATAAAGACGAACACAAGGGAA
>WURS02054138.1:0-10876 GCA_011762765.2 Rhinocypha anisoptera | reverse complement strand
GTGATTGAAGTCCTTCCCCCAGTCAATTTGAGATTGCGGTTACAGCATAGAACAATGATTGCCCACCAGGACTGCGTAAAACCTCACCCTAGTCATCTATTGAGACCACCTCCCCACAGGGGAGAAAGGAGGAGGGGAAGACTGAGAAAAATGCTGTCCGGGGAGAAGGAACAGGGAGCCCTCACGGGACTGAAACCTCCCCCTCCTGCTGACGCTATAGATACGTCACCTTCACAGTTCCAAAGTACGAAGGAATCGCCAACCCGTACATTCTCGTCGGGAGGAATAGATGGTGAGGATAATCCGAGAGGGCAGTCAGTAGAGAGCAATCAGGAAGAAGGAAGTATTTTCCCACAGAGCCCCAAATTACCATTCCCAGATACCGATAATTCCCCAGGAAACAGAGGCCACCCCTTGAGTGCACCGGAAGAAGAACGCCCCTCTGTCCTACACTCCCAAAGGGAAGAACGCCTCCCCTTCGGATGTTTCCCCCTATGCACTACGTTCCCTAAGTCCACCTACACATCCCTCCCTGGGAGAAGAAGAGCAAGAAGAGGAGTGTAAAGTAAATAATTACACTGGAGTAATTTATCGGTAGACAAGATACACAGGAATTATTGATGAAAAGTTCTGAAATCTACCTAGACTACGTATGTATGCACTTTCATAGGGTAAACGCACAATTCATCAATTTTATCTTTGGAAATGATTCCTCAGTCAACTACGTGACTTGAGATCTGTAACAAAGAGAGCACAGAACATAAGAAGGTCCCAGAGGAGACTAATATGCATTCTAAGCAGGGAAAACATAAGAGACTAACAAAGATAAGCGATGTGGCCATCTGGTCCTTTTCGATCAAGGACTGTAAGATAGGGGGAACACTGAAATGCAACTCAGATTTCTTGGTCCTCTGGAACTTGTGTGTTTACGCTGAGCAATATAGACAGGATGCCTTGAGATAATCCAGATCATAGTGCGTGTGAATACCAGCCGTAAATATGCATCCAGAGATGACATATTCATTAATCGCTTTAAGCCACTACACATTAGGCGATCAGAGAATTACTGACAAATAGATTTTGTATTTACACTGATTGAAGAAGAACCATCTGATTATAGCTCTCCCTTATTAGCTAAAAAATTATAATTAATGATTTCAGAACACTAGAGAAGTTGCTGTATTGGAAAAAGTAATATTTAATCGAGTTTATTCACATGGTACGGCTTAGTGAAATTCTCATTCACATTATTAATCTCTGAAAGGGAATTCAAAAAGTTCATTTAAAAATACTTGAAAATTCAACATTTCAATGGAATAAAACTAATCTAAATCATTGAAAGCACATTCCTAAGTACACCAGAAGCAAATAAGAACATAAGTAACTGATATTAAAATAAGCAGAATAAGTTTTGTTCTCATATGTGGAAACACGGAAATCTCCGTGGCCGGTCCTCAAAGTGTTAAGTAACAGTATACCTGGTAACTGTAAAGGATTGGCTGCCACGTAACTAGTTAAATGATATCCAAAGTCAATTGGTAACCAAGTAAGTCCTTGGTTACCAACCCCTCGTCTTGACCCCATATATGTCTGCCTTTTGCCAAGGAAATGCACTAAAACATTCATTCACTTCTATCCTGCTGCCATTCTTGTTCAAACCCATACTCTTCCTCAAGATTGATGGAGGTACAGTAAGTTCCTTCACTTATTTACTCATCAGTATTGTTTCCTCATGTATTTGCTTTGTTTTTTTGTGGGGTTTGAATTTTCCCACATTTACTCTTTTTCTGGGATTATGAAGTGTATTCTTGCTCTCTTTTATAATTTCCATATAGATTCTTTTCTAGAGTCATTGAGCATGATGGTTTGACAGATTCTCCTTGTTGCCTTCTCCTTCATTAGTTGGACCTTATGGAATGGTCTGATTTGTTTTGGAGTTGTTTAGGTAGGGAATCATCTACGACTGTTGTTTATGCATTTCATGATACTATAAGTAAACCTTCCCTTGGCAACTGTCGGGTTTACAATAAAATTGGTTCAAGTTCTGACGGGGTTTTTTTTTCAAATGTAGACATTTACGCTCCTGGAAGGCCACAGAGGGAAAACAATCATTTTTATCAACCATTGTCTTATTTCTTATTCCAAAAGCTAGGAAAATGTTTACCTATCAAAACACCCAGGGCTACTGGTTATAGCTACTGGTCATGGTTACCAGGTATCTATCTATTTTTGGATGGATACCTGGTGACTAAATATTTTTATAGTTACCAGGTGAACAAAGAAGAATTGTTACCAGGTAACCTGTTAGTTAACCTAGTTACCTGGTAACTAAAAAAGGCCTTGGTTGAAAATCCCTAATTAAAATTGAGGTTATAACAAGTTGATGCCATAGATACCACCAGTTTAACCTAGACCACGTACAAACACCGATAGTATTTAGTTTTTTTCTTCAGGAGATTCTTTAGAGTCAACAAATTTAATGGAATTATTTAGCAGAATTCAAAACTTTACAATATGTTAATTCATCTGCTGGCTGGGATAGTTTCCTATGTTTTTCAAATCCATTAATCATGACTAAAAATATTGCCTTGCAATAGAATTGAAGAAATTATGAAAGCCTTTTACCCAGATGTACAGATACAACTCAAGAGCTCCTTTGTGTAGATGCATCTCACAAATACATTTCAACTGTCCAGCAGAATGTTTTTAATCATCCCCAATTTAATTTTATTATACAATTGGGAGTTGAAGAAACTTTAGCATTCAACTCAGAATATTTGGAAGAAGAAATATTTTCAGGTGTTAAGAGATGACACAGTAAAAAACTGCATAAATCTTCAGAATCCTAACTATTCAAATGGACATACTGTATCAACTCAAAGGAAAAGTTTTTAAATTAATATAAGTACTCACTTAACTGTCAGTTCTAAAGCAGTTGTCAGCAGCTCAGGGGTAACTGCATTTAGTGATGATTCGTTGTTTTCTTGGGAAAAGAAATAATCTAAAACAATTTCTTCTAACTCCATGCGTCTCTTGGGTGGAATATTCTGAGGTTGGCGAGACAAAGCTCTGGCAGCACTTTGTACTTTCTTGATAATGGGGGCATCTTTGACCTGTAAAATGAAAAAAAAACTTTGAGAAGTATGATCCAGCAACAGTTTGAGTATTGATAAGCTAAAATTATCATTCACTCACGTCTATTGCTTTTTCCACAGTAAGAGGTGCTTGACAGTCTTCAGCAAGCTTCATTCTTAGTTTCAAGTCTATAGAATTGCTTTGTATATGACAGTTTATGCACAAAAGTAAAACATCATGTGACTGACGGCTCTTCATCCACACTATGAAAGAATCCATATGTCAGATATATTTAAACACAAAATACACATATTACTAGGTATACCATATAGAAGATATATATTTTTAAGAATTAAGATATATTTTGTAAACTATTGTATGGCTCATTCTGCAAATTATGGTGTACATTTTATTCTATAGTTGAATATTGTAGAACAGGAAGAGATGGCATCTTTAAGTAATGAAGAAGGAAAATAAAACTATTCCACTGAGGTAAAAATGAAGAATCACTAATATGTTAAGATGAAGAATTATTTCTACAGACCTGGAAAGTACCTCCTGTATTCATGTGGCACAATATGTTTTCGTAAGTAAGAATCCTCTTTGCCACATACAACACAACGGTTGTCCTTTACAATGCAGTAATATTTCTCATCATCATGGATAGCTCTTCTCTTTGGCTCAAATTTTAACCTAACTTTAATGCAAGGCTTATTTTCTTCACCCAAATCATCATCGTCATCAATTCTCTCTATATTTTCTTCTATCAATTCACCAATACCTTTTTCAACATACCTTAAATCATAGAACAAAAAATAATCAATAATCAATGGTGAAAATACCAAACAGTTTATTATTCCCGTAACTCCATATTTTTACACTCTAAGGCGATGCTATAAGTACATAAATTAACCATAGCAAAAGCAGAAGCTTTTGAATTTA
Organism: Rhinocypha anisoptera; assembly: GCA_011762765.2. Taxonomy (NCBI): domain Eukaryota; kingdom Metazoa; phylum Arthropoda; class Insecta; order Odonata; family Chlorocyphidae; genus Rhinocypha; species Rhinocypha anisoptera. The sequence goes on along the minus strand of WURS02054138.1, from coordinate 6,859 downwards.
CTAATTACCTGACCTTGGCAGATACAAAGACATGAATGTAGTTTTATGATCTGATTAAAACCACAGACTTCAACCCAAGGGTCGGTTTGATAGCTAAGGGTAGAGCCAACCAAGTACAATAAATCGTCTACATAACGTGCCTCCGCCTAACGAAATGTTCTTTTTAACAAAAGAATTCCATCGTCCCGGCCAACTTCCTATGTAAATGCATTGGTGAATATCTCGCATAAACGAACCAAAATATTAAGAAAACTTCGGTCTAACGAAAAGGCCCCGTGCTTCGCTTATCCGTAGGTACTATTTTCAATTGCGTAATTTTGCCAAAATTTTATCTGGTAATTTCCGTCTTGAAAACTTGTAGAGCCAATGAATGATTCGGTAGGATCTAGCAAATCGTAAATCTGGAGGAAGAGTTCTCGGGTTTCCGACCTGGTCCAGGGGTTGGTTAGCACCGAAGGCTAAGTCCGCCATCGCTAGCGTTCAGGTTCACCCTGATGACGTACATTTAAGGTATATGAGAATAGTTAGGATGAAACTTTATGATGCCATTTAAAGAGTAAAAAATCCCTCACCGTTATTATGGAGCACTAACCTACAACCATTTTTATTAAATAAAGTTGATTAAAAGCTATGGAATAAAGTGTAAAGCATTATGAAAGTAAAATAATAAAAACAAACTATGCCTCTCTGAAGTCAAAAAAAGCTTCCGGCAGTAATGGCAAGCTCTGATTGGCTGATATTTCGATGGTTCAATCGATACCGTCGATATTTCAGAGAACCTCCAGACGTCGTCTTGAATGTGCTTTTGTGGCCTGTTTCCGAGCATATTCATTTGGAACTAAACTCAAGTGTCTCATTTTCACGATAAAAAATAAATATTCTTTATATTGCCGATTTTGAAATAAATTTCCCTGAAAGTCTACATTTTAATCCTTCAGCTGCGGAATCCTCCATCTTTCGTGAGCGATGCGTGCGGGAGAAAGTTAGGCGTGGCATAGTTGGGCAACCTTCAAGGGGCAACAAGTGTTTAGCAGGTATACCATTCTCTTGTAAATAGGGACAGCCGTTAATATATCCCCGTAATAATTAATCCGCGTCGCCCTTTTCCCTCCGTGTGAGTCAGAAAAGTAAAATTCTAGAAATAAAAAAATTTAAAGAGTTAAAATATTTCATACGAAATATATATATATCTAAATCTGCACTCATTACTAACTTTCTTTGATAATATGATTAATTTTATACCAAAAAGCACATACATATTTTACTTCTTAACCGAAAATCTGACGCAACGGAGGGAAATGATGAGGGGTGGTCAGAAAATTTCCTATAACTCGTCGAACTGAATGCCTTCGTGAAACTTGGGAGGATCGTTAACCTTCCCAGATGGCAAAGAGGGGGGGATGGCATTCCGGAACAATAAGAAAGTGTGGCCATTCGAGCCTTTCTTAGAAAAGGTGACGTCATAAAATTAGGAGGGGGGCTAGAAAGGGTGAGAAGGAAACGATAATACGTTCAAATACGTATTCTTCGTTCCCATCCGCATTTCCCGTTGCAGGCGAGTTCCCTTTGAGTGACGCAATGTGCTGTTCATTTATAATAATAAACTCTCCCTATATTGAAGTGGCAAAATTTCAGTCCCTTGGAATTCACTATTGAGAGATTTTGCTGTACTTTATCCAATGGTTTATGAAAATTACTTTTTCATTTTCATCGGAACACATTGTGTCTGAAATTGTGTGTTTCATGTTTGGGTTGAGAAATATTAAAAGTTTCAATATAACATATTGAAAACGTATATTCTGCACTTGTTTTTCATATTAATAGTTGATAATTCTCCTTTGATGATTTTTTAAATCAAGTACCCTTAAACAAAAAATAAAGTACACAGAGAATAAAAAATTTGAAATATATATATATATAGGTTGCACATACGGGGAGCTAAATATTTTAATAATTTCACAGATTAAGGACTGTAGCTGGCTGTGTCAAATAGACAGTTTCCCCTCTAATATATTGCCACCAACTAAAGCCTTTGAAATTCCAACCTCATAAGTACAAATGTAATGAATATAAACTTTTGGTGTTCTTTTCCTTTTCTCAATTAGACTTAGGAAGACTAGCTGGAGATATCAGGTACTAGAAGGCAAGGAGGATAATGGTAATAAAATATTAAGTGAAATAAACCTCAGTCCATATATAACTTGCCATTAATTAAATACACTGTAAAATGAATAGGTCTAAGGTTCCATTTGGGAAATTAAAAAAACTGGAGACTTAAGACTGGAGATTAGCGGCTGATTAATGTATAATTGATACTGATAATACATACTGAAAAGCTAAAGGTCATGAAAAAAATGCATTTACATAAACAAAGCTAGCTAAAGATAAAATTCACTGAGGAGGCCATGGAATTCTATGACATAAAATGTAGGTTTTAACTTCTGTGGAAATAAATCAAAGTTAAAACCTATATTTCGCGTCTAGCTAAAAATGTTTAACCTTTGAGCTAATGAAAACTTCTAGGGTCTAAGAAAACCCAGGAGCTATCAATAGCAATGTGATACATCAGAAGTGGGATGAATCTCTGGAGGTCAACACTTAAGTTTCTATAAATGTTTAATGTACATTTGAAACAAAGGCTAATTATCATTAAATGATTTCAAAATTAATTAACAGTATTTCAAAAGACTCACCACATGGCCCTTTTCCTGTCACAAGTGCACAATATTTCCCCATCTGGAGCCAGTAAAAATATATTGTCATACATAGGAGTTTGCCTCTTTGGTAGTAGTCGATGATATAATCTTTTAGAATTTGCACTCATATCTCTCAATCCTGATGCTATAGAATTAAGGTAGTAGTAGCAATTAAATTCAATTAAAGCAAATTACTGTGAATAAATATAATATATTCTACCTTGCTCTGCTGGTAATTTTCTCACAGCTCTGCTTTGTCCTGATTTATAACGGAGCTCAATAATATTTTTTAGGAAATCAATTGGCTCACTCATGGAATAAGCTTGAATCTGTTTTGAATAAGACACCAATTAATGTAGCTGAAAAGTGAATTTTTCCTTTAAGGCTAGTGAAATTGCATATAAGTGGAAAAGAATTGACTCACTGCTTCTTCTTGATGAGTAATTTCATAGCAAATGAGTGCAGCAGCTAATGCATCCCAGGATGCGTAGGTTATTTGTTCCTCTGAAAGTTCATCAGAATCCCATTTTCCATACCGGATGTTTCCATCTTTGTTCAACTCGATTCCGAGAACTCTTTTAGCAATGGCAGCTAGACCTAGACCAAGCTGCTGGCCTTTAGACGAATCCTAAGAAATATTAATTTTTCAAATAAAGATATATCATTAGTGGAAATTCTGGATTGTAACTTCAAAAGAATGTATTGATATTTGATTAATTTGTGGACACAACGTTCTACAATATTTAACAGAATCTGATGTCCATGACTACGTCTTTCATCTGCCATACCTCTTCTTCATCTCTAATTGGATAAGAATGGACCAGGTGTATCAAGTGCCGTATATCAATCCAACCTCGAACATCAGTGCGTAGCCGAGAAACATCATTGTCAATCCCAACACCCACCTTTAAAATTGTTTCGTCCATCAAAATATCCTGTAATTATACAAATGTGTAGTCAACCGAGAGTAATGAACAATACCGAGAATGTATCCATAAATAACTAGACATAATATTCCCATGTAAAATGGGCAATCCTTATCGATTCGCATGTGCAAACACAAGAAAACGCATTAAGCACAAAGAGGAACTCTATCGGAATTAAGTATGCCCTCTTATGAGGAACAATCTGGTACTTTTTTGGGATACTATAATGGTAGACTTCTTGGGATCTCCACTGATGCTTGTCCTGCGCATAGGACAGTTTCGAGGGTTTCGAGAGTCGTCCATTGATGGAGATGAAGGCCCAGTCGTCCCATAAAAACGTCGGCCTATACGCAGGGCGTAACCGAAGGAGATCCAAAGAGGGGTTGTGCTTCTTTTAATAAAACGATTTAACCAAAATGTCTATTCTGCCATAAGGTCTAGTTTCGCCTTTCAGAAATATACTGAACAAACCTTAACTGAATCTGGCACATGCGGCATATGGGATAACCGAAATAAAGCACAAAATCCGCTCACAGAAGCTAACTGAAGTAATGCCACAGGATGATTTCCTTTTCGGCCAGGAACCCATTCGCAATCCATGCCTAGCACAGGAAAAGAATTTCTGCATTCCCTGAAACCAGTAAAGAGTGTTACGATGGCATTCCAATGAAATTAGTACAAGCATAAGGATAACTTACATTTTCAATTTTTCAACAGCCAAGTTACAGTCATGTTCAGCCACAGCAACTACAATTTCTGCTATTTCGAACTTCCGATTGCTCTTAAAGAAATACCCGATAATCTGGCCCATTTTATAGGGATGAAAGTAATAAAGGGGGAGAAATGACAATATTTGATTACTATCTACTTTGCCCACGATATGAGTCTTTGCTTTTCGTACATCTCAATTGCAAAATGAACTGGTTATATGGAATCACAAAAATTGAAGTGACGATACGTGGTGGCAAAATTGATGGAAGCCAAGGGAACCAAAGGGAACTATTCTAGATGAATCTCGGGACAAAAGATACGGGTGGGTCCGGGTCAATACTAGCGATACAGACGCAACACCACACAGCACTCACACAGGTTTGATAAACAATTGAATGCAAGATTCCGCAGGAAGCGAAATTTCATGAGTTTGAAAGTAGATATTTTTATATTGTCTGTATCTATGTAATTGCGAATTTTCAAGGCTTCTTGTTCTTTCAGGATTTTTGGTTTACCCTTATATATTTCAAAAGGGCTCCTATCTCTTTCTTAACTTGCTCACACTTATTTATTTTTATAAAATAAAATGACCTGGATGTTTGAGTAGTTTCAACTATTCTGTTTTTGCAATTTCATTTGATGTACTACCATCATCATTTTAATACTAAGCCGAGGTCTGTTTAAGTCCATGCGAATTGTGATGTTTCCACATAAAAGTTTTTCATTACCGTAATGTATGTACAATGCATGCACAGCTTTGTGATGTTTCACTGGATGTACAATGTATGGATCTTTCCCCTTTTTTACGATTAAAGGGCAACATCTCTTAAGCAATGAGGCCGTCGGAGGCCATTGTAACTTAGCTCTCAAAGGGTGATATTGATTGAACCGATCTTTCCCCGGGACATTACAATTACTTCTTTAGAAATACCAGCTCTGTAAAGACACCAAAACTGACATTTACGTATCCAAATTCAACGATACCGTCAGAATATCAACAACAAATGAGTACACAAAAATATTTGTGAACGCTGGATATAATTTACCGATGTTTTCTACTTCCATTCATTTTTTTCTCATAGTTGATAAACGCCTAGCTAGGGAATTTAGTCATTACTTTGTAAAATACCCAACCTTGAGTGAATGATCGCCTTAGTAAATAAAAGGTTTTTGGAAGTCTTTAGAAAGAAAGTTCTTAATGAGTAAACAAACCACATTCGCCCATAGCCCCTAAATCTCTCTTAGTGCAATCAAAACTTTCCTACTTTATTCCCTAAAATGGATCTCCCATCATTTCCATATTAATGTAAAATCTTTTACCTTCACCTGCAGTGCATCTATATCGTCCTGATCTCAGTAATCCTTCTGGGAACTCCTATTTTCTTTTCACCAACTTCCTTTGAAATTTCTCACATTTCTCTCTTGCCTCACATTTCAGTTCATTTTTCCTATCTTTGATTTTTTTACAGTTTTGCCCACTTATCGAGTCATTCATGCCATATATCTCAGATTTGGATGTCTCTCTCCTTTAATTCTCTTCAGAGCATTGCTTCCTTCACTCCCCTGCCCTTGGTTCTCCTTGTCTATTTTCCTCATATAGCGGGGCTGCTAAATCCATATTTTCAAGGGGCATCTTTCCTCATTCATTTTACATGGATGTCCATACCAATATCTGTTCTTCCTTCTAATCTATGTATTATATATCCTCTTACATCTTTACTCTACATGATTTCTCATTTGGTATATTCTGTGATCTTCAAACTGCAACCGTACATTTTTATTTATTGGGTGTTTCAACAGCTAGCACCTCTTAACATTGAGAAAAAAGTACAATTTGATGAATACAACATTATTGTCCCAGGTGGTTCTCGAAACCATGACCTTCAGGTTATCCAGTGAGTATTAATTAACCAGGCTGGCAAATTCTTCTCATTACATTTAACTCTAGTCTTTACAATTGAATGTTCAGTCTTTTCTTTATTTACCATGCTTCTAACACTGTCTAAACTGATTATTAAAAACTTAATTTGTTTATAATGTGCTTCTGAGTTGTAAAGGAAAATGTCTTATATGATGGTTCTTTTCTTTTTCAAGTTTTCATTCTTTTCCTCCACCACATTCATGCCTTACAGCCTTGGTTTATTCGATGTATTACTTCTTCTTCACAACTCAACTGTATACTAAAGACAGACCTTAGATATTGAAATGTATTGCATATTTTGTTGATGCTCCCCTTTATAACAAAATGTTTTCTTTTGTTCATGCAGTTGAATACCCTGTATTCTCAAAATTCCCCATAACTTGTATTCTTCATACAGTTTTCATGCCAGGTAAGCTGCATCTGTTGCAATAACTACTTGATTATCTCCAAAAAGTAGTGTATAGAGGTATTAATCATAAATTTACATTAACATTTTCTAGTCCAGTTGTTTAGGGCTTTTGATGTGACAATAATAATAATAATTCTTTATTCCATTTGGTCATACAGACATGGGAAGGCGTCAATTTAAATACCATACATTGGCA
>WURS02054127.1:0-10876 GCA_011762765.2 Rhinocypha anisoptera | reverse complement strand
TTTAGGCCGATGGATTCGATATTTACACCAATTTTAAGCTCAATGGACCCTCTTTTGACTTCCGTGACCAACCTATGCACTTGAAATATAGAAAAATGTATAGCTCAAATTTGTATTTGTTTTATTGTGGTTCTTTCTTTAAACCAACTGATTTTTCAGGAAACAGTTTTATTGTTAAAATTACTTATTTTATGATCGTAAATGAAAGAAAACAAACTGATTTCTTATACCATACATTCTGGCAACGTCGCATATACCCATACGTTGTCAGCACTGCACTATGAAGGTGAACGTTAACTCGTCAGTTTTTTTCGAATGGAAATAAAAATTCGTTGCTTTAGCTATAAACAATAAAATATATTGTACCTTTTATTAATTGAAAATAAATTACAAGTGACAAGCATTAATTTTGAAAAGGACTGAGAATGTATATCAGCAAGGGATATCACAGAGTCGATGTTGCCATGTTTATGCCTTGCAATGGAAGAAAAGCGTGGAGTAGCTGCAATTTATTATAAATATTTCGTGTAATATTATCTGATTGATTATTTTTATTGGTGATATCAAATTATAACACAATTATTTATTACTCTTAAATGTTTCAATGGTTTCTCATTTTTAGTTATATGTTTAATTTTCCTTTACCTTTGTAGAATCGCATCAAATCAGCCATTTCCCAATAAGACTGCATGTTAATTTCAAACTTCGATATCTTTCGAAAGATCTTCTGAATATTTTTGAGATTTGACAGGTTGGTTACTTAAGATAAGTAGAAGAGCCAGCCAAAGTTTCCTCGATTTTTCATTATTTCAACTTATAGCCAATATATCCTTAAGGTATTCAATTATCCATGGACGAATATGAAAATACGATTTAAAAATAGTCAGCTCTTAAATTAAGGAAAGTCTAGAGATCTAAAAAAATTAAGAACGAAAAGACATTCTCACTTTCAAATAGAAGTACACAGAAATTAAATACAACTAGCAAGGTAATAAACCCAAAGGCTGGTTTGACTGGTGATTGTAGAACTCTACACTCAGTATTCGTAATAAGCTAGGCGTTGCGCATTAAAAATTCAGGATATACAGGGGTACCGTTTCTCTTCTCATGCTTGATACTGTATTCTAGAAATTTATTTTATCAATTATCAACCAGCTACGTTTAAGTTGAACTTATCCAAAGAAATAACTTGGATTTATACCCAAAACCTTTCAGTCGGTAGTCGACAAACACTTGGAACTAGGAAGCCTTCCAAGAAAAACTTTTTCAAGGAAATCGCTGTAAAAGACATAATTTCTTCGTTAATGAATATGAACTTACCATGGTTCCATCGATATCTTCACTTTCCTAAAAGAAAATGCATGTTATCCTCCGACTCCCCTCGTCACCATAACCCTTTGAGATGGATTGCACGGACCGAAATGATTATCGAGACCGGAGAGGAGATGCTCTGCGGATACGGATTCGGAGAAATTTCAGAGCACAATATCAGTGAACTCTTTCCACCCGCGTGTACACTGTTTCCTGGAAATCCTATTCGCGGTGGCGTGGGTTCGATGAATTAATTAACGCTCCAGCGGCGAATAATGAGACCGCCAGGTGTTCGGAGGGAAGACAGTCCCTCATCCGAATCTGACTCGAATCCCTATGATATTTGGCTTTATTGTTCTGTCCTGTCGTGAGTTATATAGGCGTCGTAACTGTCAAGGATATTGAGTATGGTTTCAGGCGTTATTTGGTGGAATTCTTTCATCATGAAAGGTTTGAGAAGTTTTCTCAAACCTTTTATTAGGGTATTATAATGTTTGCAAAATGTTATCGAACGTATTCTTCAACGTTCCTCCTCGCTGTGCATGTGGGCTACGACCATAAATACCACCAATAAGGGAGGAACCATGTCGTGACCCTGATAAACTAATTAAAATCAAGCACGAAAATTCCACTGAGAAAGAAAATTATTTTAAACCACTACACTTTCAACCAAAAAATGTCAATAATAACGGACCCTACTACGACTAAATTGAAACAAAGAGAGAGAAAATACATATAATTTTCATACATACAAGATGACTTATACGCTTATGGTTGGTATTCCAATAAACGTTATAGTCAGGTGAGATGTGGCTAAGAAATAGGTTTAAAAATTTGCAATTTCCACTTTTAAAAACTTCTTCTTTATTTTGACATGTTTATGTGCACTACACCATTATCAAGTAATAATGATAATGGTGTAGTTCACCGAGACATGTCGAAATAAAGAAAAAGTTTTTTTAAAGTGGAAATTGCAAATTTTTTACCTAGTTGGTATTCCAAGGTTATCGAACAAAGCATCATCCATCACTAATTCCAATTCCAAAGAAAATGTCACAATCATCGCTGTCCAATCTGCACACTAAATTTATTCAGCATTAGTTCGAAATTAGTGACATGCGTAGGTGGAATCCAATTCGGAATTCTCAATTGTGATTTTGTGGTGAACATCAATTATACAGCAACGCCACACTCCAATTACAAAATCCGTCTTTCCATAGAAATTGGTCTTAAAGAGTAGGTTAGCTTGTTCACTGCGTGTAATTACTCGGTGGGATGTTAATGAGGTTAAATCTTGCAATTTAACTTCCAAATCACGAGCAAATCAGCGAGATGATATGAATATAATGCAGATTCTAAATATGTATTAATACACTGCCTCGTAAACTTTTAATACACTAATAGAACTTTTACTTTCCGGAGTATGGTTACACACAGAGAATCCATTCATTTTGTATAATTATCCGTAACTTTCACCGTAGTGGGCAATAAACTTTGTTTGAAATAAATATAAATTTTTGTTCAATGCAACAGAATACCGGTGGATATGGATGTTAATTAATATAAAACCAACAATAAAAACATTTTTACCTGATTTACGGTAATTTGTTTTCGCAAAATTTCATATCTAACATGATTTGCCAGAAAAATGTTTATGATCAACTTCCAGAGTATAAAACTGACAAGATGTTTAAACATACTTTCTTGAACATTAATATAAATGACTCACACATTTTCCACTATCCAAAGCCTCTTTAGCTCAGTGGCAGAGCACTGGTCTCGTAAACCAGGGGTCGTGAGTTCGATCCTCACAGGAGGCATACTTTTTTTACTTAGAATTCGAAATGGCAGTGCTAATTTGCTATTAGGCAATTTTCTTCCCTCCAAAATCGAAGAATGGAAAACCAGCCGAATAAGTAAGGTAATCTTTCCTACTGGAGACAAACAAAGTCTTTCGATTAAAACTCTTGGAGTGAGGCCATATTAATCTTGTTGCTTAGACAAAGTTCAATCATAAACGATAGCTCAGTCCTGATGATACTATAGTGAAGAAAAGCATGTTGTCTGAACAAATTGTATTACTGTGGAACTGCAAAGTATTAATATCCTTATCCTGTAATGGAATTCCACAAAATATCGTCCATAACCATATCTTTCAACGATAAATTATTGACTGATTATTAAAAGTTGTAACTCGCATTCGGTAAATATTGGCTTGAAATCTAATTTACTCTGCAACTTTAATTATACCTTGCCAGATTTGATAAATTAATTATCTAACCTTAACGGAGAATAGTTCTTATCAGGTCATTTAGTATGACAGAAATCTCTGGAAATATTTCGAAATACTTCTGTTTACACTCTCTCCGATATAGAGCAATGAAACAAGAGTAGACATCTCCTGACTTTAATACTATTCTTATCACAGGCCATCCAAAGGTGAGCCGATATGATAGATAACTGTAAAAAACACATCTTCGATGATATAAGTGGTCCTTATCACGTATCATTTGTTGTTTTAGAGTCACCCATCGCGTGATCTTAGTCCACAGGCTCCGAAATTACCAATAAGTCATATTTACTGAAGATAATGATAAGCTTCAATAGTATATGAATCTTCCAAATTATTAGTCAACCTAGGTTTCCATGAAGAGAATAAAGAGATCTGGAAAGGGATGAGAGAACACTCATTTTTCATCAAATATCTTTTGTTCGTGGAGGTTTAGAAAGAGAACACAGCAATTCCACGTAAAATAACTTAATTTAACACGACCAGGTTTCGCCGTATAACAGCATCATTAGGTGAACCGGTGTATACAGGTATACATCGAAACCTGTTCGTGTTAAATAAAGTTATTTTATGTGGAATTGCTGTGTTCTCTTTCTACACCTCCATGATACAATAATTCCACCAAGTGAAGCCTGAAACCGTTTCTTATGTCTTTTGTTCACTTCAAATACAAGTAACTTACTATTTGAAAAGATGAATACTGCTAACTGTTACACGTTATTGATATGTGTTAAGCAACAGTGAGCTTTTAATATCCCGTGCGACCTTTTCGTATTCAATGGTCACACCACTGCGTCTATTTTTCCTGAAGTGCTTCCTTGAATCCATTTACGCCCACCAATGTGGACACAGGTTATTCAATATTCTACTGACTGTCGTCCCCAAAATATCAGAAGAATTTAATCATTCATCAAAGATCCTGGGATAATATACTTAGTCATGGCAGGAAAATCTACGGTAAATGCCAGAGAAATTCATCAAGTTTTCTTATCGATCACAAACAAGTGCTAAATTGGCATCTAGAGACTCTGCAGGGCAAGATATTATGCATGAATTTAGTTATTGTAGTCAGTTAAGGAACTGAAATCGTCAATCACAAAGTAAACTTTTATATTATTGGTCGACTGTAAATAAATCACTACGAAATTCACAATGGTGACCTATAAGGAGTCCACCAAAGAACGGATATGATGGCAATACTATAATTAATTCTCTTTTAAAATATATTGCGTAGTAATGTAATTATATTTTTTTAACTTATTTGCAACATTAATGTATTAAAATACAGCTAAAGCTAATAAATTATTTTATTTATATTAGTAAGTTGTCGGTGAAATTCTCATTATACTGTTTATTTGAACTATATCCATTGTCATGATAATAATCTTGCCAATATTGGCAAAGTGCATAATTAAACTATGACATTTTTGGCATATGGGCATTCGCAAAACTTTCGAAAAATGAGGAGAGTTAAGAAAGTAAAAGAAGATACATTCCGCTCGATTATTCATCCCAGAAGTACACTTTCTAAAGATAGAAAATTCCAGCGAGAATACAAAAAAAGCAATGCCCTTAGAACTAAAAACTGAAAAAACACCTAATTAGTTTACCAAAACTTCTGTCGTCAATTTCGTCAAAATATTTAATATAAAATTAATATTGACAACCTAAATAATACACGGTAATGAAATTAGTAAGATAAAACTGGTTAAACTATCGACATTTTATTGGACTAACTATGTAACTTGGAATATGTTATATATGTAGGGATCACCAAGCACTTCTCTCATACGTTGCAAAACCCTTGCAAGGAGAAAGGGTGGCTTGAAAGAAGGGAGGGATAGTCAAAGCTAACAAATCCTTCCTCCAAACATTCCCTCTTCCTTATAAGGTTTTTTTCTGCCGAATACATACATTTGTTATGGTATCTGACGATAGCTCCTATGCCTCAGAACTACTATAGTTCTACCCGAAATAAATAGTGTTCAGGGTTTTCATTTTTCACGAATTCATGAATATCCACGTAGTTAAGCCTGCAACCGTCACATTTAATACTTATAAATATGAAATGTAGATCATTTTTAAAAAAGTTCGCATTACTCCTTCAGTACATAGAGAGGCTAATCCACCATATCATGAGAAACCGAGTTAATGAGATATATACATTTTTTCCACTGATGCATAAGGTCAATATAATTGCGTAGATATCGAAAGATCATAATAATTAATGAAAAATTTTAATATTTAAAAGAAATTTCCCCAAAACAGGATCCAACACATAGTCGCCAGTCGACAGATTTTATTGTAGTCACAAAAATCTTTAGGTACCCTGGATGTAAGCACTCTTATCTCGCATTAATATGCGCTCCTCATGAGATATATCAACTATGATTTTCTGTCAAAAATTTATCTACTTCTCATTTCTCATTATTAATTTGTTCTAACAATACAACTGGCAGGAATCCGAGATGTTTTAAACCCGCTGCAGAATAGTAATTCCACGGAGCAAGAAAGTGATTGCGTAACTCCACGGACTATTAGTCACGTGAGTGTTCAGCGTGAGTGAACACCACAGCGTTCGCACTTTGACACGTAGTGTATTATTCAACTCTGCAGCCGTAAGTACTGGAATCACTAGATGACCCAAGGTCGAAGCAAGTAAGATATCGAAGGTCGAAAAGTCCATAGATACGCCACATTTTTGTCTACTTTTATCCTACTTAAGAAAATTTCCGTGTCCGAGAATCTCCATCATTTTTATCTTTGTTAATTTACTGTGACATTATTGCTTTCTGATATAATAAATTAATTATTTTCCTCCTTGCTCAATAGTTCGTAATATACACTAAAGCATGCAGAAATGAATATGGCAACTCCTGTGCCATGGAAGGGATAAAATGTATTCAGGGTCTTTACATTGTGGTATCATTGATGAAAACATATACGATATGAAAGTTATTGTCTCAGGCGTAACTTTATGGAATTTGCTCAGCATATTGGAGTAAGAGAAACACTATGTAATTCCACACAATACTAAAAATACTTTATACGATATATTAAAATCTGAGAGAATATGAAAGAAAAGAAAATTAAACAATCACATTTGTACGTTTGAACGAACATACCGTCTCGGACAGCAAGATTGGAAACAATTAATTTGAGGTGGAAATCCTTTAAAAATATTGCGGCTTTTACAGACGTAGGTTAGGGTGTGGGACACGATTATGAGATCATACGTTTAAATTTTTACCTTCGGAAGGTGCAGAATATTTTTATAAAACCTGATTTGTAATGAGATTTCTATATCGTAACGATTGGCTTGCGAATACGGTCATTTTTACTAAATTATCTTGAATTCCGCGTCTACAGCAATACGTCTACTTATAAGTGATTTTCAATGCAATACTTGATGATTAAAATAAAATTAATAAGTTCAATAAATGATGATATAATATATTTACCATGCTGACTGCTGAAATTGGAAATTAACAAAGCAAACTTAGGAAGACATTAAGTTCATTAACATTAATAACCAGCTCTCACATAATATCCAGTCTCCTTCAATGAAATTTTGTAAGAGGAATAAAACGGAAGCGACACCCATAGAATTCAAGCAAATTACTATATACTTCTAATTACTACTAATTGAAGCAAGTTACTATTTAGTAAAATTATAACTTATAGTTTTGAAAAGAGTATATTTATATGGAAGAAATGAGTAACAAAGGTAAGTACTAACAAAGAAATGAGGCTGTCTCGCTCCACAAGTTTATAAATAATTGAAGTTATCAAGTAAATAAATGTTCCATAAATGCCTCCAATTCACTGCAGAAATCTGTGAAGTCTAAGGATATTAAAGTTCACTGTGGAGGCCGTCACTTGGTGGAAATCCATGATAGAATGATGTTTTTTTAAAAAATAACTCTTATATTTCCACAAAAGAAATATCTTTTCTTATCTTATATTCTTTTGTGGAAATATAAGAGTTATTTTTTAAAAAACCATCATTTGACACTTAAGAACTTATGTCCTCAAGTTGCCCAATCACGACGGGGAGTGAGTTCTTAAGTTATCCAATCACAAGCTTTCGTGGCGTGCACATATAGCTCCAGCAGTGGCCAGAAAGTGAAGCACCAACATAATCAAACCTAAAAATAAACATGGAGTCCGTGTCAATTGATTTAGTGAAAAATGAAAATTATTTTCGCAACACGATTCCGAGCTTCCCCGCAATTATTTCCCGTGTCTGCTAATAGACAAAACAATGAAAAGCAGAAACATTCTCATTGGTCGACATGGAAAATGAATTACGTTATCTCATTGGTTTAACTTCGTAGACATAGGCCATTTCGAACGATAATAGATTTATGGCTTAATTTATGTCGAAGTTACGTCCTTAAGTTGTGTCCTTATGTTCTATGTGAACCGGCCTTTAGCCTGGTGCTTAGCACCTTTCGCCGGCTAACCCAAAGGGTTAGCGGGTTCGAGTCCTGCCCAGGACATGATTGTTGTGTTGTCTGAATGTGCTTTATATATTCGAACTGAAAATGTGCAAAATGACCATAGCCGTCGACGCACCATATAAACAAAAATACTACAAATTGGGGCAAGATTGAGACTAAAACAGTGACCTCTTCCAACCTAAATGGGTTGAAGGGAACAAAATAAAGTTGAAAGGGTAAAAGGAGAAATGTTAACTCACGTTTAACTAATAGTTGTGGAAACACTGTAAAAATAATTGTATAACACTGTGGAAACTACGAAGTTATTCCCACCTCGGTCAACTCACGTTGATAATGCACAATTTCGTAAAAAAGATTGGAAAAATTTGAAGGAAAACAGTCTCGATTCGCTGTTCGTGATATTTTCTGGAAATAAGTATAAGCACGACGGGTTTTCCGGAGGAATTACGAGACAGAAGCGGAGGACGCGATTAGAATAAGAGTTTTAGAAACTCACAAAACTCCCGAGTTTATCATCATGGCGAGGAAATTATCATGGTACCAATATAAAACTAATGAAGTATCTCAGGTTTTCCCGGCGAATGGACTGGAGGAAGAGTTTTCGGGTTTCCGACCGGGTCCAGGGGGATGATGCAGATGAATTGGTTTAGACTCATTCCTGATGATGCTAATGTTTTAGCGAAACTAGTCGGAATAAATTATATATACTGCTGAACGGCCAAGTATTTATTCTATCTCCTCATAACGACAGAATTCCACGAAGTCACGTCCTCAACTGTTTCTCACGTGATGACAGACATGGTGGCGACCGATACATTGTGGAATACATTGCATCTTAGGTTATGGAAAGAAAACGTTGAAAATCCACTTACATAAATTTATTCAATTGGTCTACATGTTTTACTATATCTAATAGCCACCATGTTATATTTATTACTCTACTATATTTCAATGTAGCTAATCCTGAGGATGCTACAGCGTAGTGAAACATGTTGACCAATTGAATAAATTTACATATGTAGATTTACAAAGTTTCTTTCCATAACCCGTCTCTCGATATCCTGACGATGTTTCCCTGCCACGGAACCATGGTCGCGTGGATAAAATTGCTATGCGTTGAGGAAGATAAAACGATGGAGACATTCCACCAAGTGACGTCTGAATATCTTAGATAATTCGAAGGATACGATTCATAGTTTTTCCCACAGATGGAAACAATCCCTTCTGCCGTTCCGTTTCCGTTTACCTTCCAATAGAGTATTCACTAAAAACAGTGGAATTCACTACGTGAAACATTTTCCCTTCTCCTCGCGTGAATGCCGGACGTCTTATTTCGTCTCCTTTGTTGAGTGCTCCTTCATCGGTTATTCGGCCTACCGGTTTTATTTTCAACACACCTCTCCACAACCATGTCTCTCCATTGGTGCCCATCGGATTTTCTCGGCGGGACTCCTTAACAGCGTACGCACGCACGAAGGAGGGGCGCCGCCCTGAGACGTCCGCGTAAAATTCTGGAGAGACCGCCGCAAGGGCGTGTAGCATGAGGTGAGCGAACCATCACCAGGCATGCATTCTCACATGAATACATTAGATATACATATTACACGTGGAGGGAAACTACTTACATGCAAATATTTCACTTACGAAAGAAAATACATGTCATGCGGGAACAAAATCAACTAAAAAATATTCAAATAGAATGATAAATTTAATATACATACGTACACTAGCTCCCGTAACTATTATCTTCGAGTCAGTGGTCATAATTATTTTTATAACTATTTGTAACGAGGAAAAAATGACATTTTATATATATATCTGTTCGACAGTCTATCTCCTGGAATTTATGTACGTGATCTGATCTACAGTGGTAAGTCGGGGCTTGTAACATATTTTCGACTTCTTCGCTTAAGTATTCTTCCTGAAATCTTGATGAATTCTTCTCGGGATTTCCACCGGTTCGAGTGTTCTGCTACCGACTTTTCAACGGCTGACTCTGCCATCGAAACGTTGGTGGCAGAACACTTCATCTACATCTACATAATACTCTGCAAGCCGCCACAAGGGCGCGTGGCAGGGGGTGAGCCACCACCAAACGTTCACATGCACTCTCAATGCGCATGATACAAGTCATGCGTTACACACAAAAAGAAGAAACTATCATGCAAAACCTACTACGAGAACTAGAAAACATGCTGGACAATGTCAGGCCGCTCAGAACAAGCATGCATAAAAACTAAAAAAATGTCCTTGAACCGGTGGAAACCCTGAGAAGAATTCGTCAATAGTATGCGCCGGGAAAGCATCAGATCCTTCATTCCTGAAATCTGCATCATAAATTTAACCTGTACTTGAACCTAAGCCTGAAGAGTGGTTACCAACCTAATTTCCTCAATAAGCTTTTTAAACTGCTACGTTACTGTCACTGAGACCTCCTGCCACACACCTTGGTGGTGCAGGGCACGAAGCGTCTCGAGGCGAGGTCTCGACGCGGGGAGAGGGGAAGGGGGCGACGCTCGGGACCGGTGCGGTGGGTCCCGCGTCCATCACCCGGGCCTCCCCGTGGATCCGGGCACCGTTATGCGGCGGCGAGTCGAACTCCCCGCGCGACGGGCTCCCCTACCAGCGACCCTCGCGGCCGCCTCCCGCCTCGAAGGCTCTCTTGTGAAAGCTCCGGAATAAATCAGTCGAGGGCGAGGAGGAGAGAAAAAAAAAGAATCCCACTTCTCTCTCCTTCGGAGAAGCTGGGCCCGGGGCGGAGGTGTCGGGGCGCGCCCGCCCTTTCTTCCACGAGATCCCTCCCTCCCACCCC
>WURS02054117.1:0-10877 GCA_011762765.2 Rhinocypha anisoptera | reverse complement strand
ATGTATTGCGAATGCCGAAAGAGAGGTTTCCAAAGCAGGCTTTGGAATATAAACCATTAGGCAAAAGAAATGTCGGATGTGAAGCCGGAACAGGCTTAAAGCCTAATCCTGGAAGGCAGAAGAAGAAGAAGAAAATAAAACACATTCATCATACATCACAGCCACAAATATCCAAACATCCAAAGAAGAAACACCCAAAAAAGATTTCCACATTGCAATCCAATGAAATTGACGATCTCAGGCTTCACTTTGATAAAGTTACCAAAATCCATGTTTGGAATGAAAGATATTTTGTACTTTTTCAGTTTTACTCAATGGTACAATGTGTTTTATCATATTATGGCATGGTAGGGTACTTAGATGTCAGCGGGTTGGCACAATATATATAAACGTGTGGGGAGAAATGGGCTGGCTGGGTTCGGGCTAGAGGAGAATTGGTTGATTACAGAAAAAGACTAAAATTTCAAAAGCATGACAGATGCAGAAATTGTGGACATAAATCAGGCACAAAAAAACATAAAATAAGTAGGTACAGCATTCTAGTATCAATGGAAGACACAAAGAGGCAAGAGAATATATGCAAACATGTCCACAAAATCCTGGAACAAAATAATCTATCCCATGATGAAGAGCCATGAGACTTATATAAACTTGAAGATGTTATTCAAAGCAACACATAACAGAACTACAACGGAATTGAAATATAATCATTGAATAATCACTAGCATAAAATAGAACCAGTATCATATAATAAAAAACTATAAAAAATCATCTTTCTGACAAATTGATACATGATGCAGCTACAGAAGTAACAACAAATCAAATATTAATGAAAGAAGATACTATATCACTTCTCAACAAATTATATTTTTTAAATATTTTGTTGAAAGTGCTATATCATCTTTCATTATGTGTTCCTTCCACTATATCAATCCTGGATCTGTAATAGTTAATAATAATAATTCAGAGACTCATTCAAACCTTTATAGGTCATTGGGATAATAATTTCCCACCCCTACCTACTGTGAATGTATTTTGGAATACTACCAGCTTTGGCTAGCGTTTGGCTGGGGGAACTGCTTGCTCATTATCAGCTGCTAACTAAAAAGAGCTGTAGAGGAATTCCTCACATTATACATGTGGGTAAAATGCAACTGCAATTGTTTACAATGTATCGCTTACACTCAACAATTGTTGGCTTGGAGAGTGTTCAGGTTCTGCTTGATCTCTCTCAAACACTCAACATTTTTACTTTTTCGTCTTCCAGGACCGTTACTATGGATAGGACATTTCCCAGCAGCATCATTTCGCAGCAGCTCTTCTCAGGTTCTCACAAGAGCGACACCTCTGCTACACAGTTGGAAGAGAAATATAATAGTGAGGGGATCATTTTCAATGAGGACAAAAGGAAGATAGGGGGGCTATGAACACAGTTGGTGAGGGCGAGGAGGAGTCTGATTACTCAGGTTACATCTCCAAGTATGATGAAATCACAGCGGTGATTCATCAACAGTGTCTGTGCAGTCAATGAGATTAATTTTCCAACTCAAGATCTGAAGACACGACAAGAAAGTACCACCAAGATGAAAGAGAAGAGTTCAGATGGAGTAAACGGGGGAGAGATGCTGAATCTTCTTCCGATGTGTATCTTCAGAAAATGTGCATTCTCCACAAGCATTTCTATTATATGGCATCACAGATACATTTCTCATTGAAACTGTGGCACAGTCTAATTTGTTTGCCGAAAAATACAAGTGGAACATAGAACTAACCTATGAGGGAAAGCAAAGCATGACTAGGAATTAATGTTTTTATGGTATTCAATTATTTCCCAAGCATCAGGTTGCCTTGATCAATAGAGGAAAACTTTCATTTGTGAAAGGCTTTCAAGCATTGCGAAAAAATTACATAAATGGTAGATAAATTTTAAAAAATTTTACTGTGCCATATGTGTGAATAGTTTTGTTGTATAAATTAATAATAGTGAAATATAAAGGGTAAAAAACACTTGAGTCATCCAAAGTAGAGGCCAGTTTTGTTAAATGAACTAATTGGTAATTAGTATTCAGAGAAAAAAATCAGAATTAATGACAATGAATGGCTATGCAAAAAAGTGAAGAAGCTCCAGCAGCACATCAACATTGAAAAATACAATTCGACATATGAATGTTAAGTTTGCATATGCCTGAAAAAATGAGAAAAGGAGCAATGTAATATGTAATGCATACAATGGTACTCTCTGTAAGGAACTGTCAGTATATTTTACATATCCTGATGTTCAGGATGATATTTTTTCTATATTGAAAATTCTTTTATTATTATTGAAAATAGTTTTATAAATGAAAAAGATAATGGTCCAATGCCTCTCAAGATAATAAATTATCTGAAATTTTTTCATTATTATCAATCAGAAGACCACACAAAAAGGTCTTAAAACATCAATATAATTATGGTGAAGGCCTGGATTGTATGAAACCCACGCACAGGAAACAACTATTTAAGTTCAATTGTTCAGCCAAATCATGTAATTTTTTCCAAATTGCAAGTCTTTTGAGTGTTAGAGGGTTAAGGGGATCAAATGCAATGACTTTAACATTACTTCAAAAGATTCCAGCTGCTCATTGAAAGCAATCGAAAGAAGAGCTATTTCCACATATGGAGACTGCAACCAAACACCTCACCATAATCTGTCAAGGATTATCTTGCTTCGAAATTCAATCGTGATATTGAGGTAGAAACTCTTTATTCCAGAAGCCCATATACATCGTTTAAAATCATGGCCAACAATTCTCTTGGTGATACACTTCTAAATACTGCTAGGTGGCCATAAACCAGACTATACATATTTGACAGAAATAACAGCAGTTACTCTAAACTCAGGTTGAATGGACTCTAATATAGATGTAGCTATATCAATAAGATCCTCTCTGTGATACCCCTCACAAACATCCACCTAGAAAAGGAGTGGAATCCCATAAGGACAAGTTTTTTGTTTATGTGAACATTGGATGCCAAAAAATGAAGCCATAGCTAGCATCCTTGGGTACGATTACCTCTTGACAATCTTTTTCCATCACTCAACATATAAAAATAGTGGTATCTCACAAAGCAGTCTCTACCAGTTGACAATGTAAATTTTACATACGATGACTTAACTGCAGGAAAAGTGGTTGGATGCTGCGTGGTGAGCTAGAAATATGACTGATCCAACTTTTTTATTCTATTAGTGTATAGAACGCCATCTAAAAATTTTTACATTTTTCTAACAAAGTTAGACTCTTTCTTAAATTGAATGTTTCATTCCTCCCATAACCCTTGCGCCATTAAAACAGGTGGCTTTAACTGCAATATTTTGTCAACCTCATATGCCATAAGTGAATTCATAAAACTATTAAATTGTTACATTATGTACATAAGAAACTATATTCCAAGCCTTGCATTATAGCAAGCTCTGAGGCATGTATGGATAAGTCCAGTGGAAGATGGTAAAAATAGGGTGTAAGCTCCAAATTCTTTGGGACAACACCGGTTTTGATGAAAGTTTGGGATTCAGCCTGTCTTACCCTCCTCTTCAAAAGTGATATGCTCCCAATGCATGCTTTTTGTTTTTTGGGGGTGAAAACTACCCCTTTTGATAAAAAATTAAAAAACTTCTGATTTAAGCGTTTTTCTGATTAATATCATGTTTAAACATGTAAAATAACATTCTAAAAGGTTCAGGAAATATAATTAATGACGTATTGCAATGTTTCGTCCCTTAAAAACCACCCCGTTATGATGAAAAAAAAAAAGTTTTAAACATCTTGAAATTTTTAATGGGGCATATATGAATAAAAATTCTGTCACTGTTCATAATGTTATTTCGTATATATTGCAATGTTTCATCCCTTAAAAACCATCCCCTTATGATGAAATTCACACTTCACGCTCAACAGTCATGACACTTCAACTCAACAGTTACAATAGGTTATTTCACAATTTCTTTTTTAATTTTAAAGACATCTAATCGTACAAAGGCTCATTTTACAAGCCATAACTTTTTTCTACAAGCCATAAGTTTTTTTACTATCGACTTAAAAAAAACTTATTTTGAAGGTTTTTTTAAGTACTTTAAAAAAGACAATATTCGTCTTTGTCTAAAAATGACTCGTTTACATGTTGGTCGATGTTTACAAATCCGAATAGTGTTCGGCGAACCAGCAGTTTCCTTCAATGTGACTTAACACGGTTAGTATTACATCTATAGAAATAAAAAGAAACTCAATCAATTTTTTATTTTATAAGCTTCACTTAACCTCATAATTTTATTGATAAAACGTACCATTCACGAGTTTTTTTGTGAAGAATCGATCTAAAACATGGTTTTTTTTAGATGGAATCTCAACACTTTCATTTCCAAATAACTCAAAAAATATTTATTTTTAAAAATATTAAAGAACATTTTTTGTTTAGAATTCACCCCTCTATCAGTTTCTGCGGTTTTTTCTATTGTGAAAATTTCCACCCCCGAGAAAGGGTTGCATCCACACCCCCCCAGGGTAAAAGTACACATCGGCACTGCATCATTTTTGTTACTGGGCTTATTCCCTACTACTGTCCAAATTTCACAACAATCGGTGTTGTTCCAAGGAATTCAGACCGAAAAACCTTCATCCACTGGACTAATAATGATTTAAGTGATTTTGAAAAATTATTTGTAACAATAAAAATATTAGCCTCTTCCTTAACCGTGATCATTCATTGTTTATGTAATGTTCACAACTATAACAAAATGAGAATCAGCAAACATTTCCAAACGAGTACTTTATTCCGACCATAAAATTACATGGTTAAGTCGGAACTCAACTGAACATCACACTCGGCATAAGGCCCCAATAAAACAAGTCACCAGAGACATCTATTGATACATTATAGTCAGCAACTGCTAAACTAAATCAAGTGACTAGTCCAACATATGCTCTAAAATGCAGCTATTGCCAAGAAAACCAGCTTCACTTTGTCATGAGCTTGCAGCATGAAACCTAGGAAAAAGTTTACAGATTAAATACCTTTGAGGAATGTTTTAACGAATATTACACTTAATTTCTGTATCATGTTAACATAGTCAATCCTGAAATAAGAAGTGACCCAGCCTTATTGAAGGAATACAAACCATACAGAAAAGGAGTATCCAATGCCATTGACCATGAAAAAGCAGACTTAAAATAACAATAGAATTATTAATTACATAAATTTATCAAAAATAGATCCACTCTCTCAGGCATTTGTGAAACCATTAACTTCATCTTGACCCCCATGGATCCCAAGAGGGAGATAATCGGTCTTTTCTGAGATTTGACTTTGACATAATAGATAACAGAATTCTTGTTAAAAAATTGCACTGTTATGGAATAAGAGAGACACTTAGTCTGTGGATCTAATCATTTTTATAAGATTGCAAGGAAACCATCACCATATCAGTCAATGGCTTTGAATATTTACTTACAAAAGACAAGTCACTGCCTTTAGGAGTACCCTATGGCTCCACTATTGGCCCTATACTTGTCTCAATTTACATCCATGACCTACCCTCAGCCTTAATAAAAGTAAATCGAATACAAACCAATATTATTTGCCGGTGATACCAGTATATCAGTTTCCGCAACCTCAATCAATGAATTGACTACAAAGAACATCCTAGCATTGCATTTAGCAATATACTGGTGCAAAAAAAATAGGTTGAAAATGAAGAACCAAAAATCCCAAGCAATGCATTTTTCTCTCATCCCATCTAAATCCCATCCCGCAATAAGAGTAGATAACCTGACAATTCATTCAGTAGAAGCTACAAAGTTTTTTGTTATCCATCTGTTTACAAAATTGCCATGTGGAACTCTCATAAACCACCTTTCAGGTAAACTAATCACAGCACCCTACCTTATTAAGAATCTTGCATAAAACAGTAAGGTGAGACGTGCTACTGATACTCCACTTATGATCTCATTTACCCCCACATTACATGCATGGCATCATAATCTGGAGATCATATTCTCTTTCCCTGACTCCCACTATCACTTTCAATTTACCAGAATCAAGTCCAAGAGAAAATACTAAATCTGAACAATTAACTACTCCAGATATCTAAGAATTAACAGATATATCCTTGTTTTAAAGGCAACTATAAATATTTTAATTGGAAAAAAAATAATTAAACATAAATACACCTTCCTCTAATCACCAGAATATTTTTAGTGCCTCCCAGCATTGTTTGCTGAAAGGTAAAAGAATACAGCTGCCAATACCATGGAGGAAGTTATTTATAATGTAAATAATAAATAAAACTGTGACATTTTGGCAGACAAAAGTGTCCAATGCAATTGCTCTTAATTACATTAGAAAAATACTGGATTTCATGGCAAATATCTCTCTCCTGAAATAATCATTAATAAATTTGATAAAAATGATCAGATACAGTAAAATTAACTCATAATATCATCAGTCAAGGCAGTAAAAAGTGACACAAAATAAGGATCTATTATAGTACTACAGATTCCTCATATATTAAAAGAAATGATATACATACAGGAGATTCAAATGAATGTAAATTAGACGATCTATTATCATTTATGAAGTTTACACTATATTTGTAGTAAGGGATAAAATACACAAGCAGATTCAATTCTAGATGCATATTGTTTAGAATGAAATTCACAATATTTTAATATCATTGTATAAAGTTAACTACCCCAGAATTCACTTCTTGGAAGTTACGAATATCCATTGTGGGAGTGAAATAATCTCGTATTTCTCCACAGTACATATAAATACTTTGGAAAACTACGAGATTAGTTCATCCTAACCATGAAACAAATACATGTTCACCGATCGGTAAATAAACATGTAATTGGAACAATGTAAAGTCTCCAAAAATTATTGGCATCCACATGTTTGCAGATCATGAGCCAACTATGTTTTTACGCTTGAATAGGTCATATGTACAATATGGAATGGCCACAAAGAAGATCGAAGTTTGAAGGGCAGTGGAAAATTTTGTTTTCAGAAAATAAAACGTACGGTTTATAAGCGTATGATAAATAGTTTGGTAACTAAATACTCGACCCTAAGAGAAAATGAGACATACCATCTTTCAACCACTAAGAATTATCATCCAACCATCGCCTCTTGTATTTAGGGGTTATTCGACAAGAATAATCTTAATGCAATGTACGAATCCATTAAAACTTAAAACCTAAATACTCCAAGGTTTGACGATATTATAAAACTGAATAGCATGATACCTATGATAACAGAATATAGATTAACCGTTTGAAAAGTTAAAACTGATCTGCTTTGCTAAATAAATTTACTTCTATGGTTATTTCTTAAGGCTCAAAACAGTGAGAATGAATTTATAACGTAAATATTAATGCAATTAATACATTTAAGTTAACATTTGTTATCCCAATATTCCAGACTACTTAGTTGCAATATATTATACCTTAACGCCAGAAAGCTTTTTTCCTTGCCGATATTTTGCCCTTGTCTCGCAGATTTTTCTCTAATAATATGGACGTCGAGGATCTTATTTCTGGGTGACCATTCCTCCGCAATGAACAACAATCTTACTTTCTTTTGCAATTGAAAAATAATACCAATGAAGCAGTTATTCTGGAAGAGAAGTTAGCAAAATCTCCATTCTTAATATTTTCTAACCTTGTATTCTTACCCTTATTATTATTTTTATCTATTACACAAAATATTTGAAACGGACATCACTAATCCGAAACAATAGTTTTTACAGTCACCAAGAATGTATTTCCAATATCCATTGGAATACTAGGTGGCGAAAAAAACAATTTATTTATATTTGAATATAAAACTCAAAATGCACCGTGACGGTCCGTCCGATATTCAACATTCACTTTTTTAATTAAGGAAGTCCCTGACGGTTCCTGTACGCAGCGGTCTTGTCCGCCTTATTTTAATATGCCACAAGTTCAAATGTCGTCAGAGGTCCCCGGCGACTTTTCAATTAATCATATGGTGTTACTATTTAAACTACGTAAATATGACGTTTAACGTAAGGCTGTTGCTGTTCCCGGCTGAATTTTTAACAAGGGATTACGAAACAAAACAACGTAACTGAATGAAACTACATACAAATCTAGAAGAATCTTTTTAATGCCAGGCATTAATTGAAATTTAAAATTCTCCATACACTATTGTGTAATTAAATGGTAAAAAATTACTGCGTGAATTCATAGTAGTTCACATTATTATTTTAAGTTAACGTAAGCCATCACGTTAGTCAATCACCGGTTACAGGCGTGTACTTGTATATAAGACATATTCTACCCACGCTAGAGCTTACCAAGAGGGCATAGGATATAGGAACGTTAGCTGTGAGATTCGCGTAAGCTGTTTTGTCCTTATCAGCTATTTTGAATACTCTATGTGCGCAATTAAAAATATGAAATTTTACGGAAACAGCGAATCTCCCTCATCAAAACGAACGAATTGACAAGTCTTTCTCACCAGAGAGGGTTATTCCGTGCGAAAAAATTTTATGTACATTATTACCATATTTCTATTCGACAGCGCCATTTGCATTGATTTCGCCTCGAAATTTTCCCTAGTCCTTAACACATTTATCAAAATTAGCCATTACCGCGTTTACTGAATTTTTTATTTTATAAAAGATTGACAATAAAGGGCCTTATGTGTTGTATAAAATGAGTATTAAGCTGTAATTCGTTACATAAAGTTGACTTTACATTTATTACATATTTTTTGGAAAACCAATTTTACCATAAAATAAAATTGCGACTCTCTTCCAAAGTTCGACTCAGAAAAAGGTGGGTAATCTTATATTCAGGCATATGCGCTGTATTTTCATCAGGTAGGGTCATGTTTCCAATTGAAATTACATGAGAACACTATAGAAGTAAATTACTCCCTAAATTAAAGCAGTGTCTAACTCACAAAACAAATCGAATAAAAGCTGGGGGACTTCTAAAAATCGACCTCAGTATCATATGTAAGAAAATTTCACCTAGCAACAAGGTTACATAAAACATTTCAACAGTATTTTCGATGCAATTAAAACACCATTACGTAGGTATTTGTATTTTATAATAACATTTTTCCATTACTTAAAAACTAATAGTAAAGACAAATAATTCATTGAGTTAATGACAACTACAGATATCTACTACAGCTCTCAAAAACTCTTTTATATATAATGTATGAAATGATGACAGAATGCATCAAATAAACGTAACTAGGAGATTATATGATACTTACTAAAAGATGCTTTGTTGACTACTTACTGCTTTGCATCTCCACTTCCACACAGTACAGATGCAACAACATCGCGTCTTCCAAGGTCAGACAAGTAAAAATTTTTATTAAGTAAAAAAGGCTATTAAATTAACTCTTTTTATGGGAGTGGCTTAGGTCTGACATTTGTCCTCTGGCAAAGGGAAATCCATAAAATACCTTTGCAGACTACCATTGAGCAACTTTTATCATGAGTGATGTCAGACGTCAGCTATCCTCACGTCTCTCCCCCAATCTAAATATGATATAGTCCTCAACTCAATGCTAATTACATCTCTAAGGATTTATAGTTGCACACACAGAATATATACAATCACATTTTTTCACACAATACTACCATCATTCATATTAGGTTAGTTTGTATAAAAGGTAATGCTACACAACCAACACCCATATGCAATAAGAATGCACACACATTCACACAGGAATACCAAATCACACACATACCCTATGGCCTACCTAACCTGTGAATCTTCTAACGGCTACGCAACTGAGGTGTTCCTCCTACTTTGATGTCTGAATTACTCTCCCACATCCTAAAATTCAATCTACATAGCTGACAGTCTACCCTACTGGCAAAAACCTAAAATGATGAAATTGTTTTGTGAAAGGTTTTGCGTGTATACATGGAGGTAAGTTAGGTTAATTGTTTATGTGAATGGTTACAGAAAATAAAAACGAAAAATATACATATAAAAAATATGGCCCTCACAATCACAGGACATATGGATTTACAAAACATATATAGGTCTACAAAGTCACAAAATCATCAAACTTCTCCACTTCGTTGTCCACCATAGGCTCCTTCACCTCCAATGGACTCCTTCACCTCCAATGGACTCCTTCATCTCTAATGGACTCCTTGGCCTAAAAATAAGAACACCACATTTATGTCAAATGTATATCATACATATGCTATACCAGAGGTAAGAAATGTTTTTGTGTATATCTGGATGCATGCCATTGGCAGGTTTCATGTGTAATAAATCATTCTTTTCTCTCCCCTAACTCTCTACGGATTGTGGGTGGTTCCTTTAAATAACCAAAACATTCGTTTGTGAAATGAATCTCTACCATTTTAGTTTTTGAGATATTAAAGTTTAAACGATTTTTCAACGATTTTGGACAAAAGAATTTACATTTTCGCTCATATCTCCATTATCCACAGGGATAATTGTGATCTTTTGAAATATTGAGTAGATATCGAAATGGCATATCTGTTCGTGCATGAAAGGATTTTTCACCCTTACAGAAATCTAAACCAACCAAACCCAACCCTTCCCATCCCAACCGATCCTATTTCAACCCAACTTAAAACTATCCAACCCACCCAACCCCACCTAAACCCAACACAATCCCACCCCACCGCACCAATACCGAAACTTACCAAAACCCAACAATACACCACCCAACTACCAGAGCCTTTAACCCTAAGATCGTTAGAAAAAAACAGAATAGTGGAAGAACGAAAAAAACGGTAGAGAAGTGACAGGAAAGGTGAAACACCAAAGAAAAAGGACGAGAAACGTGCATTTATTACCCTGATGTAACATCAAATT
>WURS02054106.1:0-10877 GCA_011762765.2 Rhinocypha anisoptera | reverse complement strand
GCAAAGATCAACACCGGTGCCCGGCCACAGGAGGCATTGTGAACTGCCGCAGCCAGACCCTGTGTTCCAACATCGACATGGACAATGACACACTGTGGTTTACCGGTCAAACGAGCATAACCATCGGCCATGGAAAGTGCAACCATCTAGTCGCATAGATGCAGCGTTAGCACTTATTACCGAAAGAACAGTAGAACGAGACCTCCAAGTTACCTCATTGGGACATGTGATGATGCTGGGGAACTGGTCCCTCTTCTCCTTCTGGCCCTTGACCATGGCCTCGAGGATGGACGGATGGTCCGATCCAAGATTGACAAAGACATGGGTCACTCCGGCCTGGTAGTGGTTAGCATCTGCTACTACTAGTACTGGAATTGGAGATTCCACATACCTCCCAGAGTGCCTCGAAAAAGGCAAAAGATGCAGTATAAACCCTGGAAAGACGAGGGTCAGTATAGGCCCATACCTCAACGGCTTGGGGTAGTTCTTACATTGTGACAACCCCTATCGACGATCGTACTGGTTACAGACGTGAGATGGGGAATTGGTGTACTCCGTAAACAAAGGATATATAAGCATTTCAGCTCGGCATCAACTCCGATGGTGGACTGCGGGGTTGGCGGATATCCATTTCCCCTCTTGTCAATTCTCCCTACTCCGTATACAGACACCAGTCACCACCATATGTGGTGCTCAGCACTATCACATCAAGTGCTTATTTCAATTTGAGGATAGAAAATGGTATCTGTCAGGCTACTTCGTACAGGTACATACATGTAAAGGAATTAATGTTAGCCCGACTGGGCAACCCCTAGCTGCATGCATCCCAAATTCCCCAATTGATCAGTCACCCACATCAATGAAGAAGCTATTTCTTGCTTTGGGCCGTGTAATCTGGCCTCAAAACCCATCACCCTTTCGAAATGTTAGATCGTCGGGGTTTCTGACCCTTGACCATACCAAGAATCTCGACTGCTCGAGGAAGAGCGAATGCCTGCATATGATCGAGACCTCTACTATCTTGTCCGAATTAGCGATGTTTTTCAATCCTGGCTGTGCAAGTATCCGGACCATGCTGGATAACTTCGAAGTAACCGGGCCCAAAGGCACTTACCAATGCGTGGTCCACGATCCTCTATTGACAAGTGTTTTGCATTTCCAGGCTGGGTTTGACCCCCAGTTTACCGGAAGATTTGTTGAAGGGTTTATTACAGCAGGTGCTATTTGCGCTTGAATATCTACATACGGAGGCTAATGTGATTCACACCGGTTTACACCCCCTTGGAGCTTACAATGTTCTGTAGGATGCAAAGAGAACAAAACTAAGAGTTACTTTCAGATATTCAAGGTAAAAATATTATTAACATCAGTGCTAGCGAGAACTCTATTTCAGGGATTGGGAGAAATTAGAGGAAGAAAAGCCATGTCCACGAAAGGTAACACCTGATGGTCGAACTATTTATCAAAGCCGTATGTTTCAGAACTAGCGAGGCTGGCGCTGCTACGGAATGCCTATACTCTCCGACTTTGGTGAAGCGCGGATCGGCGAGTAACATGAGGAATTGATCCAGCCTGATCTATATCGAGCCCCAGAGGTCATCTTGGGTGGGAAGTGGACGTCAAAAGTGGATATTTGGAACGTCGGGGTCTTGATAACGCTCTTTTGCTGTTTATTGTACAATGGTGCTGCCTGGCGGATATTGACATGGATGATAGGTCTGAAGCTTGTTTGAAAACCAGCATTTATTCGATAAACGAGGACCGGACGAGAGCATTCGGACGAGCAACTTCTGGTTGAAATGACGGCAATTCTCAATCCGCCATCTGCTTCATTTCTCCGCAAGTACGATGGAGGCCAGAAGTATTGGAATGAAAGCGGTAAGGTCCCATGCATTTATTATCTCTCGCGATCTCTAATAGGCACAGGACAATGGAAGGGAGAGGCAAAGATACCCAACACCACCCTGGAAGATTCAAAGGTGTACCTTGAAGAGAGTCATGTACTGTTCTTGTAGTTCATGAAGAAGAGGTTGCAGTGGGATCCAGATGACAGACTATCTGCTCAAGAGTTGTTGATGGATCCATGGCTTAATGCTCAGTAACCGATACGCGCGGAAGCACTCGTATATTTATATAGACAAGAATTTATTGGCCTTTTTTTATTTTATTTTTTCTTTTATTCCATCTACATACATTCTTGTTGAAACTATATAACCTACTTTATTTCCTTGGAATGCTGGCCAATACATACATACAGAATACACAAAACTATTCAATGGCTATTGTAAACGTTCTCTGCGGAAATCTCACAACTTATCTTTCTGTTTTCAGCCCGGCTTCTTACCACTTTGAGCTGCCCAGAGCATACCTAGAGCAAGGTGATGAGTGCCTAGAGCATTCAGGAGTCATTCAAAATTAGTCTTGCTATTAGGTGCTCTCCGGAAGCCATCTGCTGAAAGATCTATCACCCTGTAATTAATCCTACATTGATCGCCTAAACTTTCATCATCAATATATATACATTTAATACGAACTGACAAGATGATGGAGTGTGCCATTAGGCAAAGGCTGCTGTACAAAGATTGAGAAATTCCTAAACCACCAAAGAAAGCAGAGCATTTTACCGTCTCCCGGGAACAGTGAATGAAGATCTGGAGACTGGGAAAAGAACTAAAAGAGCCACAGATATTCACATTTGCAAAACCGCCAGAGAGCGAGAGAAAGGTGCATGTACATAACCTACATGGGACATTCTACTGAGCCTTCCTGCCTGAATTTCTTATGCGTCTTGTGGCCAGGTGTACACATTCCTTAAATTATCCAATTTCCAAATCCAGATCTACTTCGTCCGGTCATTGAAGTCCCTGGGCCTGCCAATGCTCCATCGCTGTGGTGAAAAGCTTGACCTGACCCTTCTTTCCATACATAGGATGATATTTGCCACGCCTCCACCGACTTTCTCTTGTCTCCATCAACCAGGCATCTTCATCGTCATTAGACCTAAAATGGCTTTCGAATACATAATCTCGTGTCTCACAGTTATACCATCCAGTACCTGGGTTGTGATAAGAGTCCTCCCAGTCGTCCGTAAGATAATGTAGAAATCCACCATGTGTGATGAGAACAATTTCCGCATCGTCATCCCCACTTGAAACAAGCTCCCGTGCTTTCGCGCGCAAAAACAGTCGAACATCACGGGCTCGAGCTCTGATTGCATCGTCGCTCTGACTATAGCGGCTTCTAGCCTTCTTTTGGTTCCAGCCATTTTTCACCAAGGAGAGGTCCACAGGCCATTCCTCCTTTTCCACGATTTGACGTAAGATGTCTGGGTCCGAGCCAATGTCGCACGGGTCACTTGATGTTTCCTGAGCGTCAGGGAAGGCGACAATCCTTTGGGATTTGAGAGTCGATGTCAAAGCTGGTTGGAAAACTAGAGATGCAGTTTGAAGTGTTCGGCACATAGGCGAAGACACGATAAGTGAAATTTTCGACTGGTCATAGAAGGAGCCTTTCAGAAGCAATTCACATTGAATCTGCCCAGTTTGCGTCAAACGTGGGTCATGAATGGTATAGCCCGCCACCCACATTATGAAAACCTTGCCCATGGCGAACGCAATGGATGACTGGCGGCATTATCTGTACTTCCAAGGTCAGTGGAGCAACAATAGACTTTGCAAGACGACACTTCCAATCTTAACAGCTGGGAAGAGGTCCCTACCGTGATCCTGGGGGTGTACATTTTTTGGAACCGGAAGCTTTCGCTGGCTGATTGTATAGGTCCTCAGTTTTAGGAATGTAAAATGTACTCATTGTCAAGGCTGAAGAACAGCGAACGTGATGTGTTGCATTATAACTAACTACATGTAGTTAACTAGTCCATGCTTATAAACCATACAGTACATTCAACAACTGATTTTAGCTCGTGGAGCATGAGAGAACCAATCACAACTCTTCTTTGCCCCTGCTATTTTAAGGTTGTGGATCCTGAGTGTCTTGGCTGCCTCATTTGGAAATTTATAGTTAGAATCCAACGAATAAGAATGGTCTTTCAGCCCCACATTGTCAAGGTTTCATCAAGCTACGCATTTGAAGCAAGGAAACGGACCAAGATTTAGTCCTCATTTCCGACAAAAAAAAATTCTTTCAAATTCTTTCCCTTTTTGTCCAAGCATGTCATCGAAGAGCCATTGATTTCCAAGCCCCTGGGAATCTCAATCGTTGCGACTGTTTGGCACTGAGGCCTTCTGTGGCAGTCAATATCATCAGCACACCCGGTACCTTGTTTACTCAACTTGTGAATGTATTTGGTGCCCTTCAACCTACGAAAATATTGAAAGTTCAAAACATGATTTTCGAGAATCTACGCCGAGCGTTTAAATTGCCGTCGAAACGCACCCCTCAGCCAAACGTGCCGGAAATTCCTCAGGATGAATCACTATCTGCTCGGATTGAGCGTCTTGGACGTGAACGTCCATCGGCATTTTTCAATCTGCGCACTGAATTATTCTGCTTGTTTGGCATAATTATGTCACAGTTCTTAACTGAGTTCTTCGTCTCAGGCTTCACGGTCATCTTGCCACCACTGGCCCAAGAGCTGAAGATTCCCCAAGATTCACGGGTATGGCCCGCGGCTGCCTTTTCGCTTGCGATTTCGAGCACTTTGCTCATATTTGGCCGCCTGGGTGATATTTGCGGAGGGTACCCTCTCTTTTTTGCCGGCCTTGCGTGGCTCCTTATGTGGAGTCTAATCGCAGGATTCAGTTCTAGCCCTGCAATGTTAAACATTTGTCGAGCACTTCAGGGCCTTGGAGCTGCTGCCTTTCTTCCAACGGGAATTATGATTATGGGCTCGCTCTACCGGCCTGGGCCTCGTAAAAACCTTGTCTTTGCAATCTATGGCACCGCGGGTGTTCTGGGCTTCTTTGGTGGCATTGCCTTTGCAGGGATCGTGGGTCAATTCTTACACTGGAGTTACTACTTTTGGATCGGCGCTGCACTTGCAGCGATAACACTCACTACATCAATATGTGCGATGCCATACTCGGCTTTGGCAAATGGCTCCCGAAATAAAGTGAAAATGGACTATGTCGGCGTCATTTGCATCGTTTGCGGACTCGTTCTGACCATTTTCGCGATCACTCAATCTGCACATGCTC
The DNA here is from genome assembly GCA_011762765.2 of Rhinocypha anisoptera. NCBI lineage: Eukaryota > Metazoa > Arthropoda > Insecta > Odonata > Chlorocyphidae > Rhinocypha > Rhinocypha anisoptera. Next base: position 5,721 of record WURS02054106.1, on the reverse strand, counting down.
CCTCGGGATGGAAAACGCCATATGTCCTGGCGACTTTCCTCCTCGGCATTATGTTCCTTGCTGGGACGTGGTATGTCGAACAGAATGTTGTCTCGGATCCACTTTTGCCTGCATCACTCTCCTCAGTGAAATCAATGACACCTTTACTCGTTGCCGTCCTACTCCTGTACGGTACTTGGGGTATTTTCTCCGTGAAATGTGTCTTTTGACGTGCAATTGGGCAGGTTCTCAGGCGATAGGAAAAGCCTGGTATTGAATGGGATTTGTTGGAACATTCTGAAATGTTCGAAAACAAGCGGCGTACCAGGAACCATCCTACGGCAAACTTGCAGCTCACGTGTTGCTTCAAATCTTTTCCCTCCTCCCATCTTTGCATGAACAATCAACGCATATGACGTTGTCACAATCGGAGTGTGAGTTGTCGGGCTCAAGGAATGTTGGAACAGCAAGAGAGAAATTCAATGACAAAGGTTGGTTTCTTCCGTTGGCTATGGTTGCTCCAGTTGGGCGAGAAATTTCAGCACAAGCCACTACTTCTGCATAAGTAGCTTCTGGGTGCTTTTTCCTCTTCACGAGTTGTGGAATGGCCTTTCGCTTTGTCGATAGCGTCACGAACCGCGTCAGCGAAACGGACACTAACGGTGCCGTCAACTCGTCTCTAAAAGATGCCGATGGCAGAGATATGGCACCGGAGAGAGACGAAGTATATGTCTTCCCATAAGGCGTAAAGAAGATGCTGTGTGCAGCCGGCGCGTCTATCCTGTGGATAGACATGGTGTGAGGCAGATATGGAGATGAGTGAATGGTAGAAGAGACTAAAGAAACGGGATTTTGTACACACAAAGCCTTCTGCCGCGATTTTGAAGACACAGAATTTGAGGATGCATCTCATGGCTGGTCTAGATGTGCAGTGAGCTTAATCCCAAAGGGGGAAGCCAAGAGACAGAGCCCTAATTGCGAGTCTATGTGGGTCTCGATTTTAGTTAACAAATCCATACTATGTAACTACCTGTATGTCATCACTATGACTACGCCATAAAGTGCCGGAGGCAGGAAATCAGTGGTCAGTACCATGAATACTAGGAATATACCTTTTATAATACTCACTACACTATCTATAGACTTCCTCTCATACTCAAGGATCGAGACCATGAACTAAATGTTAGAGCAAGTGCATGACTGGTAGGAAGTAGACGCATTGTGTTGAAAATCTTTCTGTATTGGATGTTGGCCTCATTGATAATGTCCCGTTAAGTCCGCAAGATAATTAAGGAATAAAATGACTATATGAACATCCAATCTTCACCCCACTCATAGACATATTCGAGCCATCGTCGAGATGACCCTTCCATAGCTCGACGAGCCCAAATTTTCTCAAGCACCTTCAAGGCATTCGTCACATTGTGACAGCGCCATAGTGCCCACAAATTTTGAAACACACCAGTAATTAGTACCCTTTGGGACATTGTTCGTGCCTCAGCGGCAATGACGAATGCGGGCCATAGGATGCCTTTATAATGGACATCCGCGGGGTCAATAGATTTGAGATGGTGAAGGGTCGAATCCAGTGAATTGCTGATTCTCCCTTCGTTGAAAACATCGCTATCGAAAGAAACTGGGAGAACTTGCAGCGCGTATATCTCGACCGCTGCTTGCCAGATACAGGCAAGTCGATACCTTGGTTTCATGTAGTGAATTCCCGCACACGCAACTGCCCATTTTATTGCAGAGAAGTTCTGCAGATGGGAGAAAATGTTGTCGATCAAATCTGGTGGCATTTCGTGAGAGCCCGAAGCAGCCGCATTCACGAGAGAAAGCACGTAGAGAAGGGTTGCGGGACACCCGGTCCATGTCTGGGACTCGGAACGCTTCAAGATGTCGAGGGTAGGGGACGTCGAGCAGAGAGGCTGATAAGGCTGTTTGGCCTCCACAATCATACGCACTGAATTCCAAAACTCTTTTGGGTGGTCATGAGAAAAGTGAGAGCCCGAGTCCTCTGCATGTTAACGTGAGGGTTATCATCCTCCAAAGATCGCCCTGACTATTCCCAGGAAGGAAGCCAAGACGCAGAATTTCCACATTTGTCGGAAACAAGGGAGAGGATTTTCTGGTACAGCCAATGGGATCACAGCTTCCCCAGTTACCCTATCCGGCAATTTATAGTGCAGGTGGCATGTTTGTTGGATACGGTCTCATTTTCCATCCCTGCTGCTAGCGTGGTGCTGTGGCTCAATCTGTGGCCTGTGGCTTTCAGCACCGAGTCTGGCCATGCTAGGTAGGCCTGGTCATCCAGCTCCCACCTTGATCCAGAGGACTAGACTGCCAGAAGCAAGAACACCATGGGCCTCCCCGACGACCTCTGGAACATGGTGAAACACAAAGCCCACAAGACCAAGATCTGCCCCCTTCACAAACCGACCCCGGAGCTGCGTGAGAAGGTCTTGAAGGGCGAGTGTGACCCCATCCGCGAAACCATGGCCAAGAGCATGCCGGGAAACGCCAAACCTGTTCTTTCTATTGGACCTGGCAAGTCTACCCTTGTGGATGGAAAGCCGGCTAAGAATCCGCCTAGGGTACTGAGTTCTGGGGTTGAGCTGCCTTTTGCTCGTATTGACGTGGGAACTTGACTCCATGGTCGTGCTGAGCCGGATGTCTACAAATTTCTCATCGACACGTACCGTCTGCGCGTTGTCCAGGACCAGCGAGATAGCGAGAAAGTCGAAAACCCCGAAGACCCCATCAATGGTTTCAGGGCCTTTTTCAAGCTCTTCGATGACAAATGCTCGTTGCTTCGCGTTGCTTCCCGAGTGGTGGACTGAGGATAAGGCAGAGGAGTGTGTCAAGTATGGTGAAGGTGACGGATGGAGCTCATTGCACCGGATGATTGTCAAGAAGGAGGTTAACGAGCACTATGGTGATCAGCGCTTTGGTCGACAGCTTCGCCTTTTCGGGGAGAAGGTCTATGGCACTGCTCCTGCGGAGACTCCTTGTTTGTGGCAACTGATGGCCTTGAAACCGTTGGAGATTATGGGTCTTGAGTCGGGTTTCCACGATGAGTTTTAATGCCCAGTGTCTGTGTTCATGTGTTTTCACATATTATCTTCTCTGTTGCTTGATATTGTCGGGGAACAGTTTCCAAAACGTATCATGTCGCTGCGAGAGTGTATCTATCCCGGAAATCAAATTCCATCCCAATCTCCCTAGTCTATCGTGTCTCCAACAACTCATCCCAATATCAGTACAAGTCCAACAACTCATCCCAATATCAGTACAAGTCCAACAACCCTCCTATTCACCCTCAGCACCCACCACCACTTCCTCCTCCTCCCCCATCTCCACCTCCGCTATGACCTCCGCCTCCTCCATCACCACCATGCCCGTGATGTCCTAAATGGGTGAAATGGGCTGCGCCATCCGCGGCACCACCGTAATCCACATTCCACCATCGCGATGATCGCGCTGGACGGTTAGGTCGATTTTGAGGTCTGTGGTGGTATTGACTCCGCTTTTCAAGACGGGCTTGTTCTCGTTTCACGGCGCCGAAGCACATGTTGATTTGTTTCTCTTCCGCGAAGGTGAGAGGGTATTCAGGCATATGGTTTATATCCGATTAGGAAGGATTTTGGTTTGTTAGGATTTAGATGTTGACACAGTGCTGGACACCATTACTTCTTTTAAACCCATTTTCTCTGGGTAGATGAGGCTGAGATGAGATACGAGCATGATGAAGCAAGAGGCTGAGGCTGAGGCTGAGTGAGACCAAGTCAAAGCAATTGCAGATGACCATCTGAGTGACGAATAGAGTGTCCAGCCTTATACGAGACAGGGAGTAGTAAGCTTGCCTACAGCTACGTGGTCAGTAGACATATGATATATTCTTTCAATTCCGGGACCCAGGGCATTCTGAGGGAATATAGTAAAAGGCAAGTTATGATAATCTAAGCCAATCTCCCGCATGGAGGTCATAAAATGAGTGTTGACGGGACATGCTCGTGGGCTTTGGATATAACTTGTTATGGGACAGTTAGCAGCAATCCCGGCTCTCGTTTGCTACAGAACCAAGAAGCAAGGAAATTTCCTAGGACGGGAAACTAACTTTGAGAGCTATCCAAGCAGAAGATGTAGATATCGATGTGTTGTTATGGTTATTATGGTAGCGGTGATTTGGTGCAACCATTTGCTTTAAACGATCTCGTATTTGTTTGGCTGATGCAACGCCTGAAGGATGATCTCGAACTTCCCTAGTATCTGCTAAACTGCATTCTCTTTCCATAACCATTTCTAATAGGTCTATGCATTCGCATGTCCTTATTTTGACCATTGCGTCATAATTGACCTCTACATCGCCACGGCGGTATCATATCTCATGACCAGGAAGGATTGTTTATATTTGATTTGATTCGATACGAAGCAAGTAATTTCACAGCGCATGTCCCGAGCCCTGGGCTGACTGGCCATCGCAATCATAGATACAATGGGAAAAAAGCGACTTCGTGGCGCTGCTAAGGAGGCATATGCCAACAAGCGTGCTCGTCAGACGGCTTCCAAAAAGCAGAAATCCACTAAAGCCCAGGAGCAGACAGAGGGTCCCCTCGAATCACCTACCGAGAGGCAGCCACCTGTCACCGAACCACAAAGCCCATTGAAAGTCCTGTTGAGGCCGAGTTAAAGGAAATAGAAAGCAAGGCTTTCAAAGAAACTATCACAAATGAAGCGGCCCAGGAAAAGCTCAATGCCTACGAAAAAACATCCACAGATGATAGAACCGCATTGATTCTTGAGGAACTTCTCAAAGTCATTCCCCCTGAGGGGCAGCACAATTTGTCGCGAGACATAGTTGGTAGAGAACAGGGGGGGCACTTACAAAATTGGCATCAGATATCAAGGCATTCCTCATCTCCCAGTGTATGTCATCAAGTTCAGATATAGTAAGTAGCTCTGACATTGTGCAGTAAAAGCAACGGGAGGGCGAACGCCTGCCGGCTCAGAGGCATCTTGTGAGAAGTCAGGTGAGCCTTCCAGTCAGAAATCAGCGGCGTCAGCCGGTAAACGGCTCAGAAAGAGGGGATCTTCGAGGGGCTCTTCGAATTTGTTCAAGAGGACGGACGCAAAGAAGAGAAAGGGGCAACGCACTCTGAAAAAATGGTGTCTTCGTCGAGACGAAAACCGCTGTATTATAACGGGCTACTACGATCACGAGAAGTTTTGGGAACTAGACAAAGAGCACCGGAAAGGGCTCAGGGATTCGAGAACCGAGTGCGCTCATGCTATACCGTATTCAGCGGCTCCTGCGTGGATGGGCCAGAGTGTCGATGTCGAAGATGTGAGTAGCCGCAATATTTTCTACGAGTACAAAGTTAAACATGAGTCTGTGCAGGCAACGGAGAAAGCAAAGACGTGGGCATACCTTTACAGATATTTTCCTGGGGTGCGGAATATAATCAATGCCATGGCTCCAGGGTCCATCAATTCGCTGAAAAATGTTATGACTATGGTGCCCCCCCCCCCTTCACGCAGAGTTCGGAAGATTCAATTTCGGGTTGTCACACAAAGAAGTAAGCGACCCCTATTTCTATCATAGATACCTCTTTAATAACTTGACTCGAGTGCCCAGGAAAACCTTTACGAGATTGTGACCTTTGAGAGACTGCCATACGCTACCAGGGAGATTCTCCCAAAGGACGGTCTGATCAAGATGCAGACCGAAACCGAGATCGACCT
>WURS02054096.1:0-10878 GCA_011762765.2 Rhinocypha anisoptera | reverse complement strand
GCACCCCTATGATGGTTCATGACCCTTGGGCAAGTTTGACCAATGCATTTCATCTGCCAAGATTTGGGAAATTGTTTTCTGGCCCACCCTTGTCATTTACCTTAGTTGTTGCAGTTTCATTAGAATGCTATTTTAAATGAAAGCATTTACGTAATGTTTGGTATAAAACAGTAAGTAATAATCAGAAATAAACAAGAAAAAAAGTATGGAATTCATTTCTCAGTCTATTCCTGCATGAAATATTTTCACTATCACATATTTTCACTGGGCTAAGTGGTCAATAAGGGTCGTCTCAGGTCCACCACCTAATAAACCTTTGTCAGAAATAGAAGGAAAGAGTGCTGCGGTTACTTTTCTCCTGCACAGAGCCATCTCAAAGAAGCAAGGCTCCTGCAGCTGAGTGGTTAACAGGCATATAAAAAAAATATTTAATGCAAAGCTGAATCATGTTATTTTTCTTGAATTATCACAAAAAATAGCCTGCAATGTAAAGGACTGGCTACTCCAAAGTGCTTTTGGAAAAGTTTTTCAAAAAAATAAATAAATTAAGCACTCTCATTTCACTCATTGTCTCTTCTTGAACAAGGCACAAATATTCTTCATTAAAATGTCAGGAGTGATGTTTGCTTCACACCCATGGCCAATTCAAAGAAAGCTCCAAAAATAAATCATCTGGCTTCCCATTCAGGCTTGATGAATAAATCCACCACCTTCCTATATGAATTTCCCTTGGCACAGTCTCAGCCAGAGAATCATATATGAGGTGCATTAAAGTTGTAAGGCCTCTAATTTTTCGGCAACGAACCAAAAAAATCTCGGCCTCACACACTGACAGTGTCACAGTGATTTTCCAGTGGCAAAAATAGACTCCTAAAGAAGCATTCACGGTGGCCATAGAGTCATGGCATCGACATTGCGAAAAATGTGTACGGCTGCATGGAGATTATGTCTAGAAGTAACACAAGTTTCATTGTTTTTAAGGTGAATAATTATTTATAAAAAAATCGGAGGTCTTATTACTTGAATGCACCTCATACAAACAGATAGAATGTTAAATTCCCTTGTGGACATAGAAGTGGTGCTGCTCACTTTGATGGGATCTCACTGTACATATATTATGTATATTGAAAGAATATGTCCTTATTCCTAAAATATGTAAATTAAAAGAATAGTGTCTTCTCTTTCTTGGTGTTAACCTTTACAGTATTAATTTCGACACTTTAGTGCACAGAAGTGTTAGAGAAGATTTGATCTTCTTTTTTAAACTTGAAAAAATGAGATTTATTCACCAGATCTTCTCAGATGTGTTAACCCCTCAGGCATGGCCTTTTAGATTTCATTTAAATCCCCAAGGATGGAGGAGAATTGATTTTAAACGATTTATTGTATCCTTTATAAATGAAAATTTTTAAATTTTAATGTTAACAATAATTATAAATTTAATTTAAATTATTATAAATTAAGTTAAACCTTTAAAAAAAATTATTATGATAATTATAACATTATCATGCAATTAAAACCATAGTACATAGTAAATAGTTACATCAGATGTCCCTCAGAATGGATTCCACTTGACATAGTATCTACGTCGGACATGTTTAAGGGGTTTATATTAGGATACCTTTTTATTATTCCAGAACCAATTTACTTTTTGCTGAAAGCTACCCATTTGCTATTGTTACTAGCTCAAATATTTTCTTATGTATGGTAGCTGTTATTCAAAATATTTTTAAAGAACATAAAATAAAAATATGAACAATAAGAAAGATTATTATTTATTTTATTTGTTATCAGATAAGGAGTTATATGCTTGACATCCATATCGATATAAAAACTAAAGCAAGATACATAGGTACATTAATAACAATATTGCGAATTGGTCCAATGAAATAGTGACTATGTCTAGGCATAGTATGCAACAAAACGTTTTATTTGATAATGCAGAATAAAAAACTAAACTATTAAAGACTCAAGGAACATCTAGAGTGGTGGTGAGTTCCTCTTTCACAGTGCATCAGCATCATATTATCTTGGAAAATGGGTACTAACTCTTGAACTGCATTTTCTTTATGTCTCATTGCTGTCACCTCCATGTTAATCTGCGACGTGAAGTCAAAATTTTGCCATTGAATTTAGGAATGAAATAATTTTGTTTCACAGCAGACATATATATTCTTTTTTATAAAACAAAACAATATAAATTAATGAAATCTGTAAATTCTTGTCCATTAAATGGCAATGTACAATATAATTTTAAATAATTGCATATAACTACTAGGCAATTCAACTAACAAATTATTGCATGAACTCAAATTGGTTAACATAATCATTTTACTGTCATGCTTTATTCATGCTATTCAATCATGGGTTCTAGGCATTAACTTCTTTATGATCCAACTGATACACCATAGTTAAAAACAAAAATAAATTATAAGTCTCTAATTCAACTAATACATATAAGGAATTGTCTCAAACACTTGTAAGTAAGTAATCCATGAAAAACATATAATCCTCGTAAGAAAATGTAAATAAATAATATGAATATCCTAACGAATGTAAATCTGCTGCTAACATTAATAATTTTATGGAACATAAAGTTAGCTTGTGCTTGAAAGGTGTTTTTACTTTAAAGTCTCTTTTTTTCATGTAGTAGGGAAAGGCTGCATTATGAACTTTGGCACCTTCATCTTGGGGATTCTTACTCTAGAAACCTATATATCAGTGAGTTTTGGAAGAGCCCTGTATCTTCCACAGTCAATGTTGTACACTTGGATGACATGGCACCAAAAGTTGTTCTTACTCTGGCACAATGCTACTGCTTGAAAAAGTGAATCTAAAATTCAACACAAATAATTTTTATGTGCAGTTACCAAAAGTATGAGTTTTTTAGGGAAATAATTCAACAAAATTTCTGACACTCACATAATATATTACTATTACATTAATTGGCCACCCTAAGAGGTGAAACTTCCTCTGCTACCACCACCTCTAATGGCATAACTGCAAAGAATTTCAAAAGAACCTTGAGGTCTGGTCACAACAATTTGCTAATTTATTCTAGAAGAGCACGATCAGAATGCTATATTTTAAGATACAGGAAGGCAGACTTGCTACACAAATAATACTACTATAATTGGGCAAGACATTCTAAGTTCGGTATGCAGTCCATAAAAATGTTGGCACTTAGATTAACTCTCAGATTCTGGTTTTATTTATTTCTGGCAGTTGTAAAAGAAACTAATCCTAAGCTAATGTGACACGTCCCAATTTATTGTCCAATCCGTTGGATTGTGGTATGTTTGACATGAGCCATTTTTTTGTTGCAAGTCTGGTGTAGCTATAAGGCTCTTCAGACCGGTGGGAAGGGTGGGAATGGAAGGGTAGGAGGAAGTTTAGGCTCAAAAAGCCTCTAAAATATGTTTCAACTAGTGAAACTACATCATCTACCTTCATATACGAGCCAATTTCCACCCCAATTATATTTATAGAATTTCCCAACCAATCTGGTTCATTTTCAGAACAGCAGGTTCTATTTTCTGGAGGCCAATCTCCAATCAGAAGTCACTCTTTTCGTGCCCTGGTGGAGAAAAATGCAACTCAACATATCTGGTTTTAGGCTCCAAATTCTCTTTGTACTAATCTATATTAGTATCAACAATGCATATATATTTTTTCCAATTATAGTTGTGGTTTCAGCAATTTACGAATGAATTTTTTAAAAATGTGACAGTTTTCATTCTGATGGAGCTCTTTAAACCAAGAGTACTTAGACAATGTGAAGACGTGACATAAGCTTAAAATCAAACGTACAAAGGCAATTAGATAGATTATTAACTATTTACAACTGCTGGCAATTGTGGTCGAAGAAGAGATTAAGAACAAAATTGCCCATTTAATGACTGTGTTTCTTTCGGAAAATCACTTGTTTACAGCCGAATTTTTCCTTTTAAATATATGTCCTCCTTTTATACAGGATCATATTTGTTGTTGTTACTACTGAATAAATGAAAGCTCCATTTACTAATATAATTTTGTATTAGGTAATGGATAATTAATTATATATGTATATATAATTATACATCATACGTGAAATAACGTAATTTAGTAAAAAAAGGTATGGTTTCATAGGTTTTGTATATTTACAAATATTTTGGTTATTCAAAATCCGCGGGTGAGCCGGTCCTGTATATTCTTTCAAAATCAGTGTATGCAGCGCCTCTACAACCCAACTAAAAAGTTGAGAAATGTTTTGGGTTTATAATAGCACCTTATGTCTATGGTTTGTGTCGCGTCTGTAGTATCGTTTTTCATTGCACTACTCGGTTTTTGTTTGGTTTCGTTGACGGGCTCTCGGTTTTGAACGTTTTGAGGAACTTAGATGAGCGTGTAAGCAGTCATAGGTATTTTTCATTGTTTGATGCGCGTTGTAAGGTGTTTAATTTTATTTGGAATGGGATGACAACACTCTATGATCAAGTCTAACTTTGTCGTAGGATGGAAAGTCAAATGGACGAATACAGTGAAAGTGAAAAAAAAATTGTAAGTTGAAGTCTGTGAAAGTTTTATTTTGTCACAACATAACATTATTGGATATTATTTCCAATTTTAGCTTTATATAATTATTATAGCTTATTATATAAATATTATAGCTTAATAATGTTAACAATAAGTTTCAATAAGCAAGGCAAGAGTTCTTCAAGTCACGATAATTTATTTTCATTAAGTCATTTTACAAGTTGAGTAGATTTGATGACGCAGAAATAAAATAAATATTGGAATATTTAAATTAACTTAGAATTGGTCATTAGCAGTGGATGTTATAATGAAGTTAATTCAGAGTGAGAAACCATAGCCTAGGATTCATCATTGTTTCTACGGGACATGCCTTTTATTTACAAATTCTCTTTTAATTTATATTAACTTTACATGTGATTAAATTAGTCCCTTAATATTTATGATGGTGACTTAAAGCAAATTACATAATGATTAAAAGAACCCATTTTCCGGTATATTTTTAATGTTTCATCTAACCCCCACCTTATGAAAAACACTTTTATTAGAAATTTCATGAAGCTGCAGTGTACAAGAGATAATGCAATAGAATTTTGAGTCACATTCAGTGTTTGTTTCCATAGGACTTCGTTTCTCCCGAGGACGAAGAAAATGACACTATAAAAGTAATTGAAGAGAGAGGAAGGAATGAGTCTCCTGGAATTGGATTGGAATCTTATGCACCAGGGTACCAGGTAAATTATAGCAAATTATATGGTTTTTTTAGATTATTTCTTACAGGTTCATTTCAAATATCAAAAGTAGTAGCCTATCGTCAGGTAAATTTATTTATTTATCCAAAAACAGCGTAAAACGCCTTTACATTGGATGTATAACAACTTTTAATAAATAAATAACAGAAACAACACAATAATTTCGGAGAATCGGTTATAATTTGTTTACTAACAGTAAAAAATAAACACCGCTTTATTGATTACTGTTTCGTCTTAATTTTTCTCGCGAATGAAGCCCTCTATGCAATAACATCGCGTTCCCCTCAGTTTATTTAATCCCTATCACTTTAGAAGGATGTTACTGTGATAGTGATCAAATAAAATTTCTGTACATTAATATTGATGAATCCCACTATTTTGCCAGAAGAGGTTGTTAAGGGAATGTGTTGTACAATGGAGTTATTTTGATTTGTGGTCGTATGGTTAAACGAATTATTGTTGAAAATTTGGATACCTTTTTTAAGACAATAATTTTACGTTTAACTGAAAACTAACCTATATTTTTTGGAAAAACAACGAGACTTCCACCCAGCGAATGTAGGCAATCATTTAATCAAGGATTGTTGAGAAGGTGAGGCCAAGAAAGTCGAAAATTTATTTATTTATTCTTAAGTTGAGCCATTTAAAATTTTCTTCTTTTTAATGAGCTACAAAGTGAGAGGAAGAAAGTAAGAGGCTTGGGATTCATGATACCAATAGTGTTGAAAAGAAGAAATGAGATTTTATAGTACGAACTCAGTATGTCATAAATTATCTTTCAAAGAAGTAAAATAACTTCAAATCCTATTTAGTGGCATACAAAGCATACAAATGTACTTCATCTCAGTATGTAAATACTTTTCCCCAATAGACTTTACATAATCAAATGTATAAATTTAGAACGTGGTAAGGATTTTGGTTGCTGTTTGGAACTACTCAGGATTCCCTTGTAATGGACTTGAGTAATCTTTTTTTGAAAATCTCTTTTAGAAATGAAAAAAAATGTCATCATTCTATCAATTAATGTGTTTTCAAAATTCTTTCCCCAACCACTGTCATTTTCCCATATTATATATTCTTTTTATCATTTTCTCCACCAAAATGGTCTTTCAGATAATAATAAATAATTGTAAAAATTTATAAATCAAAACAAATTGTGAAAATTTCATCATGCAAAAATAATAAAATATTTTATCTGGTTTGAGCTAATCTCTGGCCAGAGACATCATCTGATTACATTTGTGGTAATATGTATTCCAGACCAGTTGGCATTGGAACAAGTTGCTGAGTATAGAATGGATAAACATTTTAATGCTCTCACGTCAAATTGCTATTATTTCTATGAGAGCAAATATGTCAGACATTTCCATTTTGATTTATTTTTCCCACCAGGATTTCCAGTTGGAAGAGGCTTCGAGCATTCCAGAGCAGAATATTAAGAAAGTTATCCCGCCAGATTTATCTGTGGAAATGACTTCTCAAGATTATGGTATTTTCACATTTTGCATAATATACACCTTGTAATTTTAGTGTGAATATGAAATGAATAAGTGTACAGAAATCTTGATGCTTTTATACTAAGCAATGCCCTCCGTATACTTATTATGAATTTGGCAGGATTCATTGGCATTTTCTATAGATTAATTATATGACTGGAGAATAGTACACTACTTTATCCTGCCCCTTCACTCGTAAACTCATCTCATCCTACTTTTGCCCTCGCACTTTTACCTCAGCCCTTCTTGTCTTTCTGCAGATGCAGAGGTCATATTAAATGGAAAAAACCTCACATATGGGTGATATTGTCCATGTCTCAATTCTTTGTAAAAATATGTGCCATATTTGTCATAATGAGCCTCTTTCTTATTTCCATTCTAATATCATTTGCAGTGAGTAATTGTTTCTGTGATGGAATGCTTTATTGACCTCAGCTATTCTGCTTGACATACTATCTGCTTCTTGCTTTCTCCATCATTGGTAATCTTGCTTCCAAGGTAGCAGAATTCTTCTACCTGCCCAAGTGTTTCATTCCCTGGATTGACTCTACAAGGTGCATTAAAGTTATAAGGCCTCCAACTTTTTTTCTCCGGACTGGAAACAGGTAGAAACATGAAGTTTGTTTTTAATGAGCGGGCACTCTTTGTCAATGTGTGACAGAGATGGCAGCACTGTACGACAGACCGAACCTCTAGCGGCAGCCACGAGAATGAGAGCTGTCTTCGATACTTAAAATGGCGACGTTTTCATTACATGACCAGTGTGTAATCATTTGTGGTGTGACACCAATTGAAATTCACCGCCATTTGAAGGAGACATGTGGTGATGGAGTCATGTATGTGTTGAAAGTTCACTGGTGTCTGAATTGAATTTCAATTGGTGTCACACCACGAATGATTACATTCTGGTCATGTAACAAAAACTTTGCCATTTTAAGTATCAAAAACAGTTCTCATTCTCGTGGCTGCCACTAGAGGTTCTGTCTGTTGTACAGTGCGGCTATCTCTGTCACGCATTGACAAAGAGTGCCCGCTCATTTTAAAACAAACCACATGTTTCTATCTGTTTGCAGTCCGGATAAAAAAAAATTGGAGACTTTAATGCACCTGGTACAACTGAATGACTTTCCCTTAATCATGCTACAACTTTTGTTTTATTCTTCTTTACTCTTAAATTGTATTTTCTCTAACCCCTATCCATGCCGGCCAGTGCCTTTATTAAATCCTTTTCCTTCACTGCCAGTATCACAAGTGTTATGATAAATATTGTAGCAGTTAACAATGGCTATTCAGAATAATAAGTTAATAAAATTTACCGGAAGAAATTTACAAAAATGCCGGCTGGGTTAGCCTGAGGGTAGAGTGCTTGCCAGAAAGAAATAATAAATGTTACATTTTGAATAAATGAAACCTAAAGAGTCTGATCTCACACACTAAAGAAACAAATCCTTAATCCAAGAAAAGAGGAGTGTCCACATTAAGGTGCTCAGTGGGCCTGGGTGAATATCTTGTGCATACAAAACAGAAATTCCTAGTCAAAAAGCATACAGTATGAGTCAATAGCAAGAACATGGCATCTCTCTTTGCCAAACATCTCGTTGAATATGACCACAATGTGGCAGAACCAGAGGTTCTCCATATTAAAAATGAAGAATATAGATTTAAATTCACTGAGTAGGCCGTCACTTCGTGGAATTCCATAATGACACAAATTATGTAGGTTTTTCTCGGTTTTATTTCCACAATAAAAATTGAATTTGAAGCAGTTCTATTCCCCTGCCCAACCTGAAGACTCACCGCCCATTGGGCACGACTGCCATTTGTTGGTCCCTTAACTTATAAAATTTCTAATATTCTCTCCAAGAATCACAATAAACAACACAACAGGACAACACTCAGAACTTTCTTTTGCCACAATACTTACCCAACCAACAACGTTTCCCATTCAGTTGTCTACTGACTAAAATGCCTAAACTATAATGCCATGTAAGTGGGAGAAATCAGACACAAGTTCAAAACTATTATCAGTGAACACAATAAGGCCTTTTTATCCCACTCCCACACTTCCATTGTCGCTAAACACCTCCTCACCATCAACTGCTTCACTACATTCATCCCTGAATTCCTTCATATTGAGAAAAAGGCAAAAATTAGACACCTTAAGAGCAGTTTGAAATCCTCTGCCACAGTCTTGACTCTGACCACTCAGTGGTCAATGAATATTTCATTCAAAAACAATCCCCACTACTACTGTCTACCCGACAGCACAAGTGACCCATCCTCCCTCCTTTCCCCGTTTCTCCTTCCTCTCCCCATCCGTAGTCAATCTTTCCAAATGTTAACTCTATCCCCCACCACCCACCACACTCCTACAATGTATGCAGGTTTCTCCCTCCCCTCCATTGTAGCAATTTAACCACTCCCCTCCCACCACTCCCTCTTTTCCCTCCGCTCCAAACTCTTGCAGTTAAAGCCTGCTCTTCCAACGGTATTATTACCAGAAGATGACGGTAACCGGTCGTATTGAATAATTCTGTGCAATACGTCCAATGAAAAAACCGACATATTTTATTATTATCCCTTTCAAAGCCAGATACAAAACGTTAACCAGTCTCGTGTATCTCCTTCTCTCAGTGGTAATGATGCACATGTGTCTGACACTCATAAACCCTTACAACTTCTATGAATGACGAGGTTATGACATGGTTAAATTAATATCCACTGGGTGATTCCCTTGGAACACATTTTAGGCACTGCTTCAGTAAAAGTGGTAGCACCAAATTTGTCAGTGCCAATAGAGCAAATGGTTTTTCCTGTCAGAAAATACTCTAGCGCTATGCGAAAAACTTACAGGGATCATAATACTTGATATCAATAAATAATTTATTTTTTGGTGACACTAGTTACTTTCAGAAAAGCTACCACATGCATAGAGATAATACAGCATAATGTTAAGTCAATATTATTAGTTTTTAATATTGAAAAAACTTGAACTTTGGCTTAATATTTTTATTCCCTAATTCTGAATTTCGTCCTAATTTTCAAAATATTTCGTGAACAACGGATTAGTATTCACAATTAAAATAATTTTTTCTCGAAGGGATATTACTACGGTGTATATATTGCATGCATATATGTGATTCGTAGTACCTTGATGGAAAGGATTCATCGATTAAAAGTAGTTTAGTTGTATCTAAAAAAATGCAATATTAAACTCAGCGGAAGGTAAGTTCACTTTCTGGAATTTCAACATTTCGAAAACTAAAACACATTGTTTGATTTCACAAGATACATTTGAAACTAATTTCCAATACTAATGAACTCGCACCAGTAATGTTTAACTAATTAGAAAACCTCACAATAGTGAACACACATCGATTTCTGAGGCATTATATAAATCTGCTATCACAAAAAACCCTTTAATGGCATTGAATGGCCATCAGGCAGTATGGCACAGATTTTCTGTGGGAGGGAAGACATTAAAGCCTAATTTAAAAGAAGGATATCAGTGATGTAATTAATATACTTAGTCCACAATAGAAATATTATTGCGTGCATCACCTACAAGAAAGCCCTTTCATCAAAGAGCGGAAACCTTAGAAGAATTAACCGAGGTTATTTCTCGATAAAACCAACAGCACACAAAAATTTATCCTCATTTATTTTTATCGTTCGGTTTCTTCTTCGTCCACATTTCTCTCTGAAATTTTCATTTCCACATCTCGCGATCAAATACCGTTTTTAAATATGCAAACACATCGGGAAACAAACTCTCGAGTCCCCTTCGCTGGAACGTAAGATATTACGCAGGCGTCAATTTATTTTTACTCGGTGCCTCAACCACTCCTCGCCCCGCGCACTCATTCTTTTCTCGCGGATCGTCTTTCTCCACTCGCCGGTCCACACCCTCCTCGTTTCTCTCGACCCGCGCCGCACATCTGACCACCGGCTCTTCGATCACGTTTCCAGACCGTACCGCCGCCGGCCACACTTTCTTTTTTGCGGCCGAAGCTATGCCGTAGGATATCAGCCGATTACCTCTCCTCGTCGTGTCGATCTCGGCCGGGTTATGTGGGGTGGGATGCCAAAATAGAGACTCGTTGAAACATTCAAGCGTT